>VZRZ01002964.1:0-21595 GCA_013398175.1 Climacteris rufus
TTTTTTTTTCCCTTCCTCTCCTCCCCTTCTCTTATCAGCTTGTTAAGATATTGTGAGGTTAAAAGAGAAAGCTCAAGACATATGATATCAGAGGGGAAGGAGACAATCACTTGATAGCTTTTGAAAGGCAGAATCCTTTTATTTTCAGCAAAACACAACACACCAATTTCAAAATTCTCCCATCTATCTTCCTTTTGACTATGGAATCATGGCCAGAATTTCAAAGGGGTACATTTGAATGCTTGTAGCATGAGAAACTCTGGAACCTGTAAATTTCCTGGCTCCCGTTGGAGGTCACTAACAACATGGGGTGTTAATTTCCTCCAGGATCAGGCCTTCTATGAATCGCATCAGTTTTTCTAAAGTAATGTTAATTCCTTCTCTCAAACCTGAACAAATAACTTCCTGCTTTTTACTCATAGGATGATCAAAGTGACAAATGGGCAGATGAATGGGATATATAGTATCATACAGTCATCCCAGGACACAGGAATAGATTAGTGTCAGCAGTAGGACTGGTTTGCTTTTTGCATGTTGTCCCCAACAGTGTCGGGCTGAGCAAATTAAAGAATCAGTAATTCTGGAGGCAAAATCTTTGCTTTCACCAAATCCTGACAAAGCTACACAATTTTACTCTTGCTGCTGGCATCTTATCCCCAAGCTTGAAAAGAAGCACAGGATTAAAGGCTTCTTATATAAAAACTTCTGTATTTCTAGTGGAGCTCATTAAAATATTTTCATCTGAATTATTTTCCATCAGAAAATGGTGACTGGGTAGAATCCAAGTGCTCCACAAATCTTGTTTTGGTGATGCTGATGTGAGAACACAAGGGCACTGTCAGGTTCTCGGACTGTCTGAACTCTAAGTCCCCAGGGAGACACACAGCCTATTTCACTGCCAGGGAGACCATTTCCCCAGGATGCTGAGAGCAGAGAATGGTTTGAGACATTCCATATTATTTATTATGAAATACGAATATTTTAATATGTCTGCCCCATGCTAAATGCTGCTGAGTGAAGGAACTGCTATGCCTCTGTAGTCCTATAAGTATTATACAAAATGATGGAATCATCTGGAGTTAGTCAATTTGTGTTCAGTTCAAAGCTGACCTTTAAAGAAAGAAGTGAGAACATGTTGCCCTTTCTTTTACAAACACATCACTTTTGTTCATTCTTGGGTATGATTTTCGCTGAGAGTACAGTAAGTTTAATGCTGGAGGGACTGGAAGTAAAAGCAGAGTTCTGGCATTTCAGGTCCCACAACTGCAAGGGTAAAAGTTAGGCTTGTTTGGTTCAATAAACTGACCTAAATAATATTATTTTTTCATTCTATATTTCGTTGTTAATAATGATAATAATAATAATAATAATAATAATAATAATAATAATAATGTCCCATACCACAACTTTTACTCATTGATTGTAACAGTCTTCCCTTCTCTTGAGGGAAAAGAAACACAAATGAAAACAAAAAGGGCAGGAATACTACATCTGATGGGAAATATGCCATTAGCATGAGGTGAATGTCAGGTGTGCTCAGAAAATTGTACATTGGTATCTCAGTTCAGCTGCAGTGAGCAGACGCTCACTGGTTTCTCCAGAGTTACATCCAGGATAACATTTTTTTTGATGTTTCTATTTATTTATTGCAAGTTAGCCACTTAGACTTTATCTATAATGCTTAGAAGATAATTTATAATGCTGACAAGCCATAAAGCCCTGAGGATGTTCTGACACTCCCATGACTTAAGATACTCTTCTTTCACCTGCAGTTCCCTATTATCTGTTTAAATTGGTGACAGTGTAAGGTTTGGGAGAGAAGAATTCTCAAGGTTTCTAAATTCTTGTTAAAGGCTGAGTCAGAGATGAAAATATAATAATGTATTTAAGAACTCTTTGCTAAAAGAACCAGCTGTTTGGCTTGAAACACTGGGTTTAGCCTTGCTCCAAAGAACATAAGATTTTCTTGTTTTTCTACAGAGCTCAAAAGTGTATCTTGAATGCTCTGTCAAATAAATAGATTTTCTTTACTTTTCCAGCTTCCTGAAACTGCAGACTTCAAACTAACCTGCTCAGGTTTCACTATTTACTGTTTTGTGATTTCATATGTGTATTTTTTCCCCTTATTTGATTATAAAATGAGGACAGCTTCCAGTCTTAGCTTCACAGGAGCTTCATCCGTTTAGAAGTACCTGATTCCCATCCTCATGGATGCAAATGAAAGTGTGGATGCAAATGAAGAGTGGTTTAAAAAATCTTGGAGATCAGTGAAAGTATCCTGAAAGAACAAGAGAAATATGCAGGAAACACAAACGTGGTAAGGGTAATTGTGTCATGTAGCTGCCACCACTTTGCCGGTGCTTCATTTCCAGAGCAAAGACTTACTCTGCAAAAGGCACAGAAACCACCTCAAAGAGAAGAACCCCTGCAGCAAGACTATCTTTATGAGGCTTTGAAGTATGTGAAGATTCTGGAGTTCAGCTACATCAAATCCATACTGACCCTGAACATTTGTAACTCTCTTTGATAATCAGATATTTGTTCTTTTTCACAATATTGGTGAGTATGTAACATATCTAATCCTGAAAATATGGAAATTCATCAGACACTGCTCACTAGTTCTCTAGAACTAAAAAAAAAAATCACTGTTTGAATCTGCTCCTTTCTTTGGTGTTTTTCTCCTTGTAAAGACAGTAACATTTCCATCTTTTAAATTTTTTCCTTGTGAAACTGACTGCAAGAACCTTCTCAAAGGATATTTTTTAACACTGGTAACTCCAAGTTAGTGTATGTGTTTTACATTAACAGGCATAAATATAGCAAGATGAATAATCCACTGCATAGAAAGGACCATAAAATCGTCCTATAAATACCACTGTGCTCACATGCACAGTCACACAACATGTGCTACAGAGGGCAGAGATTAATCCAGACTAGGAAAAGAGTTCCTCAGTTACAGGACTAATCTTTATTTTCCTGTGGTATGCTTCCTATCTCAGTGTAACATATTGCACATCTTACCAAATCACTTTCTCATAATTAATCTGGTCATAAAAAAGGTTTTGTTGTCCTCACTGATTATCAGAAACTTGACCTGACATGTAATATTCCATGTTCTTCAACACGTTGTGTCCAAACACAAATTTGAACATCTCTATCTTTACATATGAGTTTTCTACTTGTCATATTTTGGCAAATATCACTGACTTATTGAAGACAGTAAAGAAATGTGGATGCTACTAACAGCAGCCTTCATCATCAACCTGTCTGAACACAAAACATACAGTAAAAATACTACTGAAATTGTATCTTTAAGACAGTGCTCTAACTGCTAGCATTTGAATTCAATAGATGTGAAGAATGTGAGCTGAGATTTCTTCTGCAGTTATTGCACCTCCGTGATTGTAGTGTAACCAATCCAAAAACGAATGAAGATAAACCTCTTTATTAAAGAGGGGAATAAAACAAAATTATATTCATTAATAAAATCAAATCTCATGCTTATTAAAATCAATGAAGAAAACACTAAGTAAAAAGTTATTGATGTCCAGCTTGATCTGTTTTCTGTAATTTTTTTGGTGCTTTTATTTTTTCTGTTGCTTTTGCAGAGCAGCTAGTGAGGACTGAGAAATATTAAAACGTAGAACGCTTTGCTCTCTAAGGTGGGAAAGTCATGGGTCTGGGTCGATGCACACAGAATTTGCTGAACAACTTGAGTGATCACAGAATCACAGAAGCAACTAGGTTTAAAAAATCTTGGAGATCATCAAGTCCAACCTATGACCTAACACCACCTTATCAACTAAACCATGGCACAAAGTGCCCATCCAGTCTTCTTTTAAACACCTTCAAGGATGGTGACTCCACCACCTCTCTGGACAGGTCATTACAATGCCCAGACACCCTTTCTGTAAAGAATTTTTTTCCTAATGTCCAGCGTAAACTTCCCCTGGCATAGCTTAAGACTGTGTCTTCTCATCCTGTTGCTGGTTGTCTGGGAGAAGAGACCAACCCCCACTTGGCTACAACTTCCTTACAGGTAGTTGTAGAGAGTGATAAGATCTCCCCTGAGCCTCCTTTTTCCAGGCTTAGATCCTTAGTACCATATGCAGAAAAGCATTTTTTTTTTTCAGTATATAGAATGTTCCAGAGAAGTCAATAAGACCTTTCCAAACTTTTCTCCTGGACATGCTTATAAAAATGCCATGTGATGTCCAATATGTGCAAAATTGAAATGGATCAAGCTTGAGGAAGTTATTCTTTCCCTCTAGAACACTCCTAATTCTCAGGTAAAACACTTTCTGAAGCAAGAAGAAATTTTTGTTTGGACAAACTACCCAGAGAAGACCCCAAATCCAATGGAAGAAAAAATAAGTGTGTTTGAATTGTGGCTGTGTCAAGTGTGTGTCTGAGTCACATTGTTTGTCCTATTCTCCCCTCCTGCCTCCCAGACACAGTAGTTATTTGAGATGCAGACCAATAACATATCAAGCCACAGTGCCTACAGCCACTTTTGGGTAGCTGTCTGGAAAGCAATGTTAATTTTTTCCTGTTCAAAACAAATTGGCAATTTAAGGGCCTTTTTGAAAGCAGAAACAGTGTTAGGCAAGGTTTGTATGTTTCCACCTGGTTATTTTTCAAAATTTATGTTGGCCAGCCTCTGTCATTAATATGTTTTATTTCTTATTCAGTTACTCAGACTGCAATTACATTCTGTGCATAGTGCTTTCCAGGACAAAGACAAAAATAAAAGCTGTGATCCCCAGACCTTCTAAATCACAGACCTCAGATACATTCTTTGTTACAGGAGTTTGTGCGTCAGTCCTGTGACAGGAGGAGGCTGCAGCTGGGAGTGATTCCTTTAAATGTGGTGATGTGCTAAGATCATTCCTCCACACTCTGCAGTAGGTTACAAATCAGACCAGCCAAGTGTAACAGGGACATGGGTTTCCTAAGTAGAACAGAGAAGATGATGCTGTACTGTAAATGAGTGAGGGATGGAACTAGCTTCAGGGATTTTCAAAATATTTAAACCAATTCACAGAATCATAGAATGGGTAAAGTTGTCCAGCCTCCCTGCTACAGCACATTTTACAGGATACCATC
The DNA here is from genome assembly GCA_013398175.1 of Climacteris rufus. Lineage (NCBI taxonomy): Eukaryota > Metazoa > Chordata > Aves > Passeriformes > Climacteridae > Climacteris > Climacteris rufus. The sequence goes on from VZRZ01002964.1 coordinate 5,107, forward strand.
CAGACAGCTACTGAATATCTTCAGAGAGGGGAGACTCTGCAAATACTCTTGTCAACCTGTTCTAGTGTGTGGTCACCCACACAGTAAAGTTCTTCCTCATGTTCAGGTGGAACTTCAGATACTTGTATAGATTGATGAAATCCCCTTTCAATTGTCTCTTCTTGAGGCTGAACAGGCCCATCTTCCTCAGCCTTTCCTCATAAGAGAGACACTGCCGTCCCTTAATCATCTTTGCTGCCCTCCGCTGGACCCGCTCCAGGAGCTCCATGTCTTTTTTGTACTATGAAGCCCAGAACTGGGCACAGCACTCCAGATGTGGTCTCACCAGGGCTGAGTAGAGGGACAGAATCACCTCCCTCAAACTGCTGGTGATGCTCTTCTTAATGCATCACTGGCTTTCTTGGTCACAAGGGCACTGATGGCTCAAGAACAGCTTGTTGTCCACCAGGACCCCCAGGTCCTTCTCTGCAGAGCTGCTTCCCAGAAAGTTGGTTCCTATCCTGTACATGGGTCTATTCTTACCCAGGACCCTGCAATTGCCTTTGCGGAATGTCAGAAAGGTCCTCTCTGCCCATCTCTCCAGCCTGTCAAGGGCCTTATGAAGGGTTGCACAGCCCTCTGGGGTATCAGACACTCCTCCCAGCTTTGTGTCATCAGTGAGCTTGCTGAAGAGGCCTCTCCTCTTCATTCAGGTCATTGATGAATAAGTCAAACAATAGTGGGGCCAGTATGGAAACTTAGGGGACACCACTGGATACAGGCCTCCAACTAGATTCAATTGTAAGAGTCTAAATCACTGTGTTCAGAGTCAACAGACCTGAGTGAGACATGAGTGTACTTATGAAGCGAACAGTAGGGCACCACATGGTTCCAGGACTTGTTCACCCATATCTTTTTTGAACTGAGTCTTCTATTCTTATGTGAAGAAAATAGGTACTGATGGAAAACAGGAGTGAAATGGGATGTAAGGACCAAAGGTCAGGTGGAAAAATAACAGGGCTAATTTGCTTTGCAGATGTCTTAGCTAGTGATCTGGCACTTCAAAACAGAACTTTCTTTTTTTTCTTACTGCAGAGCTGAGAGAAGAGCAGGAGGGAAAAGGAAAGACAGGTGCAATTGGCATTATTAGATCTTTTGGTTGGAAAAGAGTAAATGGGATAAATAATCCATTTTAGCATTAGCAAGAAAGACAGAAAACAACCTTCAAAGGGTTGTGCTGGAATACCCAAAATTATTCTGCTCACTGTCTTGTGTGTAGAGGAGTTCTGCTGTAACTAATGCTCTGAGAAGTATTTCCAGGGTAATGGAGGAGAAGCAAAGACATAAAGACACATGCTTTGAACATCCTTTGATATCATGGCTGTTTGGGATAAAGCATGCCTTGCAAGTTTAGTCATCTGTATCCTCTGTAGCCTACATCCACTGAGAATGGAATTCACAGGAGCTACCAAACTGAGCAGGATGCTGTCCAGGCTGCCCAATACAAAGTGCTGCAAAGATGAGCACCGGAGTAATTAGATATCTCTCTGCTAATTTAAACACTTGTTTCACCTGGAGCTCAGCTCCTCCCCAGAAATTGAGTAAGGATGGCAGCTTTGTACTTATCAGAAACATGCTGATAGCATTAATGTGGAAATGGAAGATAGATTCAAGGATTTCCTCTCTATGAATTATAAACTTAATCTCCTTACAGTCATCACTGAAAGAAATGCTGCAATCCAGGACAATTATATAGCAGGTAACTCTCAGCCAAGTTGCTGAATTGTCATCAAATATTACATAAACTACTCAGTCACTCAGTATTCATTAAGCTGTAAAAAGAGCAGACAGACCTTGTAAATTAGAAAGGATGTATCTGTCTGATAAGAGAGGACCAGAGTTCCTGTTCTTCCATTTAGCATGAAACTGTTTCACAGAAGACAGAGTAGCTCCAAAAAGAGATCCTGATAGTAGGGTTATACATGGCTTTGGGTGCCAATTTTCTTTATCAGAAAGATGGCCTGACTTTGAGTGCTCACTCTGCTGGCCCAGGTTTCTGAGCACAGGCTGCTGGTTGGACTGCCATGCTGTCTGCTGCTGAAGTGCACAGGTGTGCTCTGATTGACTCTACCAAAGCATGTAGAGAACAACATGGAGACAGAAAAGTGACTACCTCTGACACCTGAAATCCTGGTAAACAGCTGTTTACTACATGATATGATACAGATAACTTTAATGTTGTTCCTAATACTTTAATCTTCAAGATTAGTTATATTTCTTGATATATAACCCTTCTGGCTCTTGTGTTGATTTTATATTCATCACTGACTATTCAGGAAACTTCATAAAGTCAGTGTTTTGTATCAGTGCCTTTACAGGAAATGTTAAAGAGACTCAGTGCCTCCATCTACTGCTAAGGAACATCAAGTTGCCCCATTTTAACCAATGTGCTCTCTTTGTGATGGTGTGCTGGTTTTGTCAGGGGTAGCGTCAATTTTCTTCACAGTAGTTAGTACAGGGCTATATTTTTGATTTGTGCTGAAAAAGGTGTTGATAATATAGAAATGTTTTTCCTACTGATGAGCAGTGCTTGAACAGAGTCAAGGCCTTTTCTGCTCCTTGTACCACTCCACCAGCGAGGGGCCTGGGATGCACATGAAGTTGAGAGAAGACACAGCTGGGACAGCTGACCCTGACTGACCAGAAGCATAGCCCACACCATACGGTGTCATGCTTAGCATACAAAGGTGGGGGAAGAAGGAGGAAGGGGAGCTGTTTGTAGAGATGGCATTTGTCTTCCCAAGTTACCATTACAATTGGTGGAGCCCTGCTTTCCTGGAGATGGCTGAATACCTGCCTCCCATGGGAAGTGGTGAATGACTTCTTTGTTTTACTTTGCTCACATGTGTGGATTTTGTTTTTCCTAATAAATTATCTCAACCTGCAAGTTTTCTCACTTTTACTCTTTGGATTCTCTCCTCCATCCCACCAGGAGTGAGTGAGTGAGTGAGTGGTTGTGTGGTGCTAAAATACTGGTGGGGTTAAACCAAAACAGATGCCTCTCATTATTTCCCAGTTAAGTCTTGACTTGTTTTACAGTCTTTGCACTAATATTTCCCCTCCAAGTTTTGCTAGATTAATCCAGGTTTATTTTAGGTTACTACATATCCCAAATCCAGATCACTGGTGTTAGGAAAAAAAGCTAAAGGTACAGTGCTTTCTTAGTATCTTTATGAATTACTTTCCCATGATTCATGAGCTGAGATGATGGCATAAAGATTATTTATAGCATAGCTCTTAATTCATTTACTGGTCAATGTTCTCCATAGTTATGACATAAAGTATGTATTGTCTATTATCTTTACTGACCTCAGACTTAATGCTACACATTTGCTTTCATTAAATTGCATTTTCTATTTCTTTGCCAAATGATATATGAGATCAAAATCTAGCCACAATATTCCTTAATAGTTATTGGACCTTCAAATTATTTTTGCTGAATTTGATGAATGCTTTAGATAGCTGCATGAAAATAGTTAAACATTTTTCACATAAAACAGGTTCCCAAAATGACCTCAAAAAGCTACAGTTAATAACAGTGAAAAACTCCCACACCTTTCCAGCACAATAAGTTAGTCATTGTTATTATGCAAGCCCTTTGTTTAAGGTATTTTAACCCTCAGGCATTTTTACAGTGTTATCATTAGAGCTGAGCCTTTTTTCTTTCAGCCAAAACTAAGGTCATGGTAAAATTTAAGCTTTGATGTTTAGTTACCCTAATCCTACCATGATCCAAAGTGGCATTTGCTACGTAAGTTGGAATTTATTTCCTTGGACAGAATTACAAAAATGGTGGAGAAGTTCTCATCTTCCTTTTGACCAGCAGAAAATGCAATTCAAGATTCAGTGCAAGATCTAAACCTTACCTGCAATTCCCCTCCAGGGAACAACAGCTGAGCCACAAGTATTCTGGTGTTATTACCTGATGAAATATATGGTTTCTCACTGTCTCTTGTTTGAACTGCTTTATTTAGTAAACAATTAAACATTCTCTAGAGCACACGGGTGTTTTTTGTTCTTGTTGAGTGGCTGATCTTTCAGACTTTTGATCTATATTAGAGACAGAGTCAGCATTTTATGTAAAATATGTAGAAGTTGAGACTGACTGGCTGCTATCCTTTTCTGCCCAGCTGCTCAGCAGTTAGGGCAATCATTTAGGCAGCAAGAGTTGTGTTTGCATCTCCTCAGCCTGTGACCAGCTCAAAACGTCTCCTCTCTGGTTAAGCTTGCTCAGCCTTGAATGATTAACTACAAAAGACAGCATTTCCTTCAACGGTTTTGTGAACGTTATACGTAATTTAATTTGCTTATTTTTCACCATGTATATACCTGAAATGATTCTTGTACAAATTGTCAATGAAATGAAATATTTTTGGGATTTTTTTCAAAAAAGCAAAATAAAGTTTGGAATGACCCTTCCCAGTTTTTTTTTTCGTTCATTTTATGAATTTCAAAATGAGTTATGAGTACAGTATTTCTTAGTTTTTGGTGCAATTTTGCAAAGTGGTGATGCTCATACCATTTACCATGGGACTAGTAGAACACTTCCTCATTCCTTTACAGGTTAGCAGTATTTCTTTTTGCAGAATATAATTGAATTTCCAGAACTAAATACCACAGCAGGGTGAAGAAAAGGCTTATTAATTACTAAAGGATAAATTAAAGTTTTTTTCACTGTCTCCATGAATTTGAGGAGGTCTTCAGAAAAGGAACTTACCCTCATGGATCTGTTTGATCCCCTCACTAGGATGTTTAAAGGCCAGGTGGAAGCAGGGCATGGAAAAGCAGAGTGAAAATTAGAGCAGGGCCAGTGCTTTACCCACTCTGTGCCTTCCTTGGAGAAATGGAGAATGTAAGGCCATGCTGGAATAAAGATACTGTCAGTTTTCACACCACTGTCTCTCAGTCATGCCTGAGTTCTTGAAGTTAATCAGTGGGCTGGCACCATGCAGTTAGAATATTTGTTTTCCATCAATAAATTATAATCTTGCAACACCCTAGGTTTTGCATTTATTTAACCAAGGACAAAACTATTTCACTGTTCCACAGTATCATCAGAGGTTTATGATTTTGTGAAATGTCATACTGTAGAGTAAAATAGATGTCAGAAAAAAAAAGAAATAGTTTTAGAAGCACCATGTTCCCCATTTTGAAAGGCAAGTGTAACCTCAACAGAACAGGTTAAAAAGCAGGAAAAAAATTGTTGAAGATTATCATAATTTCAGAAGACTAAATTCCCATTGATCACAGGTGAAGGACATTGTGCTAGAAAATGAGTTTTTCTAATATTGTGGTTCTTTAGAGACTGTTTTGGGGGACCTATAAATAGGAAAATATATTAACTGCAATAAGCCTTTCACTGGCTGATCTCTTATGTAGATAAATTTAAATCTGAAATCTTCTGTTTGTAAAGAGTTTGGCTAATGGCACATTGTACTACAGATGTTTTCAAGAGGTAAGCAGGTGGCTGCCCAGGGAATGGAAAATCTTCCTTGGCTACTCTTACTTGTCTGCTCTCTAAAAAAATAAAGCAGTTTTTTAAAATGTTTCACACTAAAATTGCTCTTTGAATGCCACACAACTGAGGGAATCCATGCCATCCAGGTCTCAAAAAAGTGTCCAAGACAAACCTTTTACCATCTATGAGCAAGGAAAACTGCTTACAATCTAAGCCAGGCTCTCTGAAGCTTTTCTTGTTCATTTGTTTTCCTGCTGTAGTCCAGGGTCCTGTAAGGCATAGGTAGGGATTTTTCTTTGGCTCATACAAGAGTGCTTTTCTCAGGAAAGCGCAAAGCATAAAAGGGGACCACAGATCTTCTGCCTTCTGCTCTATGAATCCTTTCCTCCCTTCTCTTTTTGAGGTTCTTTTGTTGCCTGAAAAGGCTAGCCCAAAAACTGAGACTAGTCAGGAGTAAGGGAATAAAAGGTGGGTATTTATTCGAAAGGCCTTCAAAGGTACATTTAGGGCAGACAAAGCCCCCCAGGGGCATCACCCAAAATGGACGATGAGTCACAAGTTCTCCACACCTTTATAGGTTTGGTCCATTTGCATATCAGCCTAAATTCACCAATTAAAACTTTGCAATTTCCCCCTAGCTCCCTTAGCTCGCTCCGCCCTCCCCTCCCCCTGCCCTTTAGAAGCTTGGGTCTGGGCAGCCTAAGTGTCCTTGAAGAGTAAGTCCAGAGAGGGACTGTTATGTCTACAGAGAAAGCATACACGCCAGGCAATACAGAATTTGAAAAATATAAGGGTTGAAACCTAAGGCAACATTTTTCCCTCCCTTTCTCATATGCAGACTAAGTTGGGGGGTAGCTGCCCCTGACATTGACCTTTCCTATCCTCCTTCTCCTGCTACTTAGGTCTCAGAGAAGGGAATGAAAGGGAAGAGGGCTGTGACAGAGGTCTGAAGGCCCAGGACTGGGATGGACAGACGTGATGTGAGGGTACACTGGCAAGAGTGAACAGTCAAGGTTAGAGTAGGATGACTACTTAGGTGACAGACACGCGTATCAAATTGAGACATTCTTCTCTCTTGTACATGACCCACCTACTCCCTCCTACATTTTAGGTCTGTTCAGAAACCAAAGTGCACCCATATCTCAAGATACAGCTGACAGGGTGTGGTTCTACCACCCATCTTCTTCAGCGATAATTCTGGTTCACAGAGTTGCCTCCCCTCTCCTCCCCTTCTGCCAACTGGAACATTTTCCTATATTGCTCTTCACTACTATGTTATTTGGATCAATACAGCTATAAACTAAGTCAGGGAGATAACCCAAGATAAAAAAGATAAAACTCATTGTGGTTTGAGCAAGCAGTTAAAAAGGGTTTCCTTCCTTCATGCTGGCCAAGGCCTGTGACAATGTAGCTCAGAATGTTACATTTGTTTTAATATTTATTAAAAGTTTCTTCCCCTTCCCCTTTACCTGTAATCGGTTTATGGGTTTGCTGTAATCCTTTCCGGTCTAATCAAACCCACTGACAACTAGTTCACAGTTAACCAGAAAACCTATTTTAAATTTTTTCTTTAAAATCTTGGCCTGCCATTGCATCAAGTAGCTGATGGGTAATGTGTAAATGATATAGATGATTTTGAAACATAAGGAGTGACCATATTCAACATTTTAGAAGTAGATGGTAAGAGGATGGATGCTACGGGTAGAAAGCATGAGTAACTCAGAGCCTTTTGCATTGGTCTCGTTTCCTGAAAGAAGCGACTTTGGCTTCATCCAGTCTCCGATCAGAGGTGAGCTGGGCATCAGAACTCCCGCAGAATCTAGGCTTAGTTCACGCACAGTGGTTTAACTTATGCAGGGAAGTAAAAAGATGAGAAAGGGTTCTTTTCCGCTTATTGCCAGCGGGATTTTTTTACTGGAGCCATGCAGTGCGGTAAAGACAAGACAAAATGGAGGTCAGGGCGTGTTATAGGACGGAGATGAGGGAAGGGCAGTTGGGAGAGCCAATCACTGCAGAGGACCTTAATGATTGACAGGAGCGCCAGCCTGTGAGTTGGGTGTCCGCACCTGGCATAGGAACCAATGAGCTGTCCCCCTGGGCGGGGACAGCCCCTGCCACCCTGGCCAGGGACAGCCCCTGCCGAGCCGGGGCTGCGCCACCCCAGCTGCATCACGTGGGAGGGGGGGAAGGACCAGCCCCTGCGGCCCTGGCCCGGTGGGGCTGGGCACAGTTGTAAGCCATGCCCAGAGGCACTGCAACAGATAGAAAACCTTGATTTTTCAGTTCTGAATTTAGTAGGAAATTCATTTGCTTCTACCCATACTGCCATTTCAAACAGCTGAGACAAAGATAAAAGTTACCAGTCAAACCTGTAATGAAACCCACCCAGAAAGCAGTGGGTTTTGAACATCATGAGTTTTCAGTCCAAAGGGGCATAAGCTTCTCTAAATACAAAGCTCGGCAAACCTCAGCACATATGCCAGAGCCTTTTGAAATAATTAGTCGAAGTTGGATGTTGCTGCTCCAAGCTATGACTGCAACCTAGGCAAACAAATGCTTTTATTTTAATTACAGTCCACTATATTTCCAATATTCCTACTTTTTACTACAGAGTATACTCAGATGGTATTTGGATATTCTACAGTCTCCAATATTAACATTTCATTTCATTATTCAGGTTTGCAATATATATATTCTGGTTTTGGTTTAGTATATTTCAGTGGTATGCTTTGAGCCAATAATTTTAGCATTACTATGCAAATAAATTGTAAATCAAAACCCTTCACTGTTTACTAAGGGAAATCCTGCTTAAAGAGCTTGATGGTACACTACCTCTCAATGCAGGAACAACATGATCATTCCCATCCTATTAACCATGTGCATATTTTTAAACTGATGAATACAAATTCATCCATTGGGACTACTCTACTACTTGAAAATGTTCACAGTGCAAGTACTTGTCTTGAGGTTAATATAAAATGTAAAGGAAAAATGAAAATACTGTGACTAAGCCACTGAACTAGGAGACAGGCTTTCCTCCTGCTCTTTGATTAGGGTACAAAGCTAATTTATGGTAGTGGTATTTTTGGAGCATTCAGTAAGGCTATGTTACTGCAGCAGTAGTTCTCATTTGTGCAGGTCACATGCTAAATAAGATTGTTCTGTACAAGGTAGAGCCTTGTACTCTTTATATACTTTGCATCTAATGTAGATAATCACCCAAAAAGCAGCACAGAGTCACAGCTCCTCAGTAGAGCTGACGTTGGCAGGGTGTTTTGAAGCATATGAAATTGATATTGTTGAAATTCTCCAAGAGTCTTGGAACAAAAACCCAGTACTCTGAATGATGATCATACTGATTATTTCTCTTAAAGCCTATTTGCTTAGCACCTTGGCTAAAAACGCTCTCTGAAGTAAGTGTTGGCAATCTGAATAAAATCCAATTTCTTTATTCAAAAGAATGTATTCAACTGAGTATAATTATGCATTTTCTCCTTACTATTACCTGTCCAACACAATTCTATTCTTTCAGAACTTGGAAGAGATGGACAGTTAGCTTGATATAATCTTCAATAGTGTAAAATCTTTTGCTATTTTCTTTGATGCTAATGAAACTGCAGCCAAGCACTCAGGATATCCTAAAAGACCCTTTGAAGCCTGTGTGTTCTTTATTTTTTTATAAATAAAAAAATATTTTTTTAAAAATATATATTTTTTATAAACAAAAAAATGTTTTTTGTTTGTTTGGGGTCTTTGGTTTTTTTACCACTGAACACATCTGGGCAGATGGCTGATGCACAGAAACCTGCATGGAGATGGAGGCTAGAGCAGCTGTTAAAGAAAGCTGCATTTCTCAGCACTCCAGAAGCTGCTCTTTGAGACAAATGTGGACCTGAAGCCCAAAATGGACTATAGAAACATATAGCCTGAACTGTTAGCACATATACTAATGCATTCTCATACAAACTACTTTATTGAGACCTCATAATATCCTCCCTGCTTCCTCTATCACTTTGAAGTCTCTTCTATTATGCTCACCTAATGACTTCTGCATAATTCTGGTATCAGTCACATCAATGTGTTCTTAGTGTTAGTTGTCTTTCTTACCTTTCTAGTAAAATAAAATATGTATTATCTACCTAGGGATATCTGCAATGAAGGCATGTACTCCTAGGCTAATCCTCTCTACTTATTTTACAGTACTGAAAGGAGATATGGAGCTGTTTAGTTGCTGCAGTTTTCTTTTAGCATTGTATTTAATCTGAATCTCAGTCACAGGAATTTATATCCCTTCTGGACTTGCACAAAGTTGGAAATGTTCTACTATGCCCAGGTCAGAAATAAAACACATTATCTGAAGTCTAGGAAATGTGTGAAAAAAAACACAAGATGATTTTGCTATATGAACAGCACACTGTTCACAAAATGATTGCAGAATAGATTGTATGACTGACAGACTTTTAAGATAATAATTGGAGGCTGAATTATCAATTTTTGCTTGGCTTGACTGAATGCATTCCATCTCTGAGAAAAGGTACTGTATACCAAGTTGACTCATCATAAACTTTAAATAAAAGCCACAAAATTCTGTAAAAACTATATTGGTGTCTCCTTTTTACTTAGTGCTCTGAGAGCTCATTATGGTTGAAAAAAAACCCCAAATCTATGATTAAAAAACCTAAGGAAGTCTCATCTTTTCAGATCCAAAATTCTTACCAGATACATAGAAAATTATCTCAGGTAGTTGCAGAAGAAAAGACAATGAGAAAATGGTAGGAACACCCTGTGTTTAAGCTTTATTCTTTAAAGTTCATTTTCAGGCAAGATGCAATTACAAGAAATGGTGCAATTTGAAATATGTGTTTCAAAGCACAGTGTTGTAAAAACAGAAAGCTGCCAGACAATCGCATCTTTTGAGTCACAACAAGGATAAAAGAATAGTTACCATAAAGACCTCTATCAGTTATTTGAATGTATTAAAAGGTTCAGAGTAATTGTGGGTATTTCTTATTGCATGCTGGAACAGTACAGTATGCTTTAGCAATTAGTTTTTCACACACAATGGGTTAAACTGGTGTAACAGTAGATTTTCCTGCTGTGAATGAGATATAATGCAGGAGACTGGTGCTGCTCAAGCGCCAGCAGCTAGTTTAGGTAAGCTGTTATGACCAAAGGTGCTTCACAAAGCTGAGGTACCATAAGGACGCTTAACCCAGAGCTCTTAAGGCTGCTGCAGCATCTTATATGCGAGCTAAATCCCTGCCAGGACGAGTTGCAATGGTTTTGCAACTCTCCCAAAACACAGAGTTCTTGCTACTGCAGATGACCTGTTTCTGCTGATTCATCTGAAACTGAGAGTTACCCCAGGCACGGTTTTTAGGCATCAGCAAGAATGAAAGGCTACAGAGGGTTCATCTCTGGGATAATTGCCTTTTTATTGTAAATCCAGTGTTACACTGTGAGGGTCCAGGGAGGAAGTTCAGAGACATCCAGGTGGCTGGATTAACCCAGGAGAAAGAGAACAAGGAAGTTCTGCAGGAGTCTTTTAAAGGGAGGTGGGACCAGGGGATACTCAATGGGAAGACGCATCGTTCAGAGTGACCAGTGGAGAGCAGGTGAAGGGAGACCTTTCCAGGACATGACCGTATAGAGTCTTCCAGGGCATAACCTTTTACGGAACCTGAGGCTGGGGATACAGGTGACACAAGGGAAATATGGGGTTTCACTACAGCTCAGGCGGGGCGTTCAGATATTGGAGGGAGAAGGTTCAGAGGGCATTGCCCTGGGCCTCTTCCCACCAATTCTGAAGTTCCACAGCAGCAGCTTCTGCCAAGTATGCTGCTACAATACCATTTAGCCTTTTATAGACAATGTTAGCAACTGGAGAATTACTCTGAAAGAATGCTGAATTGTTGCATTGAGTACTACTACAATTCACCATGCTTTACGTGTATTTTTCACTTTAAGGCAGAAATTACATGCACATTCTGTATCTAGAAAATTGCACAAGATGTAAAACCATGTACTGTGATGGCTTTGATATTTGTAGCAATCATTCAAAAGAGGTTTTAAATATTGCCTGTAGAATATATATTTTAATACATAGTATTTGACACTGGTGTATGCTCTGTGCTAATTTCAGTAAGGTTTAGACTGTGAATAAGATAGAAATAAAATAAAATTGCTGTGCCATTCTTTCTGATTCTTTGAGTAATGCTCTGTACATAAGAGTGTCAGTCTTCTTTTACATCTGAAATTAAGTGGGGATTTTTCATTGTTTTGGGTTTTTTAATCTATTAAAAAATGTGATTAAGTAATGGGCCTGGAAGTTCAGGAAGACTTCTCAGTATTCAGTTGTTCTGATCACATTATGATTAAACAATCTACAGACAGATGGAATCCATGCCGTGTGATTATTTTTCAGATTAGTGGAGCCCAAGCATGGCCATCACAGAAACCAGATCTTACTCATTTCTCTTAATTTCATGTAATTGTGAAGTAGTTTGAAGAATTTAATTAAAAGAAGATGGTAAATTTTCAGCTGTAATTCTTGGTTTAATTTTACGTTGTTTTTTTCTTCTACACTGTGCATTAGTAGCGACTTTATGATTAACTTGCACTGAGACCTAGAGCAGGATATACAAAACCAGGGCAATAAGGATATTAAAGTCATGTGAACTGCTGAATGAAAAAAAATCTGCTATCTGAAGTTGTATAGTTATTGTCCTTTGATGTGACAACTTCTAGGTATGTTCATATTTATGCAGCAGATTGTTTCCTAGCAAAACTATCAGAGGTGATGTGAGGTCATTTTACAGTATTGTTCTCAAGATCAACACTTGGAGCAGAGTACAGGACTGCACCAGTTGTCAGAGTGGTAATATGCTGGGAGCAATCAAATTCCTCTGAAATCAGAGGTATTGTCAGTGCTAATTAGCAGAGGTGTGAAATAATGATGTCTTTTAATCAAGAGGTCTCACTAGGAGTCAAGCTTATGCACATATTTTATAGTATTTACATTGTGTTTAATTGGGACACCTCTAAGGCTTCTCACTGGATAACCAGGACAGTTGGAATTGGATCTCGTGGCTGATTACCTCCCAGTTAGTGGTAATTATGAAAGTAAGGCCCAAATGTTCAAATAAGCACTGCACCATACTGTGCTGTGATACACTTTGCCACACATCCCTCACTGTGCCCTCATAACATGCTGCATGTTCCTCAGTCAAGAATGTTGAGCCAAAAGCTGAGAGAGCTTCACTGCTCTGGCTGCAGCTGCCAACATTCATGATGTTTTACGTGTAAAACATAGAATTTCTTTTAAAATATTTAATTAAGTTTTTAGTGTATAGGCAGCTTTAATTAAGAGTTAACTTTGTAGAAGATAGTTAAGAATGAGTAGAAAGCAAATGCAGCTGTACTTAATTAAGAAGATTAATGATTAGGTTAAAAAATTGAAGATTGAATAATACTAGTGTTCATTATTAATCTAATATTTATCCAGCTGTAAAAACAATTAAGCCTAGGACATCTACGAAAAGCTAGACAGGTATTAATTGTTTCATCTGAAACTTATTCAAAAGTAATAAAAGGAAACACTGGGAGAGTTTTCCAGGGTCGTGGATATGTCATAAGCGTTGTTAAAACTCACAAGTGAAAAGGTCAAATCAAAGGTGATGAAGGTTTGTTTCATCCAGAGAGACCACCCCCATAATTAAAAGACCACTGACTAATTTTGAAGTACCAACTATGCATGCTTAATGACATTTTAGCTAATTTTCATACGAAGCAGGAAATGGGAGGTACCTATGTTATAAATATGTATTTGTATTTTGAATATTTAAAATTGTTGTAGATAAATATGCTTTGTTTAGCCTTGTAACTTTGGAGCCATGCTTTAGGAAGAATCCTCACAGTTTCCCAGAGCTGGAATAAACATACCCTTTTTAACTTTGATGAGTTAGAGAGTATTTTGTCCATCTCAGTTGAGCATTGATATTAAATCTTGCTCAAATTTTAATAATTCAGTGCAGTGGTAAAGGGTGAAAGTATTTCACCTTCTTCCCATGTCAAATCCCTTCAGAAAGATATTTTGTTTGTATAAAGTCTTTGTTTTTACCCTCAGAGTCCTAACTGGTGCTGTGTTAAATGTTGGTCATGGGCTTTTGGTTGTCTACAGGAAGTTTTACTGATCAAAGAAAACCAGGACCAGAGCAGCTGGGCTGGCGGTTGGCAATGGGAGACGGCAGAAGATGCAAGCAGTCAACAGAAAAGTGTGAGTGTGTTTGTGAAATTAGAAATCCGCAACAATGGATGGGCAAAGCAGCAGGTGGAAAGAGAGAGCAGTACAGCAGAGGAGTCCAGACTAAGCTGGGAGGTGGCCACAAGAATGTATCTGGGGTTTGTGACTGGTGGAGAATACCAGAGCTGGTAAAGTGACCTAGGGCAGTTTTTTTTAAAGAATGGGGCTGTTACATCAGAAAATAATGAAATAGGAAAGGACTTGAGGAACAGATGAAAGAGGTGTTAGCAAGAAGTATGGACTGCTCTTGGGAGACCCAGAAATTGGATTTGGGAGAAGTGAAGTGCTTTTGGGAAGTCTGAGGAGCTTTGGGTGAGCTGGGAGGCACTGAAGAGTGGCTGTGGAATAACTTGGTAAGAAGATAGGAGAGTCCAGAGAGAAATCAGTGGGAAAAAGGAAATTCAAACAGCTGAAGTTAGGAGTCACAGAGGTACCTGGAGAATCACCATGGGACACTCACTCAGCAATGTACCTGTAAGTGAAAGCCCTCTCCTCATAAAGATCTGAAACCTGTCTCTTTACTGCTTTAATTTAATATGCACCTGAAGTTTCATGAACATGTGGTGGGGAGAAAGGCAGAAGAAGGAAGATGTAACTGTGCCATGCCAACAACGAAATAGTCATGTAGTGTTTTAAACTAGAGACTTAAAAGTGTTTTTAACTGGCTAAAATAATTCAGAGAAGTAGAGTTTGAACAGCCAAATAATGCAGGGAAAACAATAAGGAATGTGAGTGATGGAAAGTCCCCTATCTACTTCAGTGGCAAAAGTACTCCTACATAGCTCATGGCATGTCTAGTAGGAACATAAAATGTTAGACAAAGTGTGAGTGCCAAAGCTGCAGGAGGTAAGATGAACCTCTGCACTCAGCAGAACAGAGAATTGTTCAATGTACTTATCCCAAAATAGAAAATTCTCTTGGAACCTGACATGAACAAGTCCTGCTACACCACTGTACTGCTGTCTTCATAAAAAAGCAACAAGAATGATAACATTTTACTTCAAAAAAAGGGATGGGAAGAAGTTTGTCTGTGGGGTAAGCCTTTTTATTCGTGTTATGTGCAGAGTTAATATGAGAAATGTCAATGAATTATCTTTGGCATCATCTGCTTATAGCTGATATGTTAAACCTATGGTTTTCATTTATGTATATTCATTTCTACCTTTGCAAAATATGTGTGTCTCTATTCCTCAAAGTTTTGGTTTATAGATGAGTCAGTTTTCCTTTTTAAGCCAGGACTGTTTTTTTTCTTGTGGTTTCCTTTGTCTGTTTTTCAAGGTTTCTCTGAGTTTTGTATATTTTGATACTAATTAGATGTTAATATCCCAAAGAACTGTGTATTCCTTGACTTTGGAGAGAAGTGATACTGTCAGTTGCTGTCAGTCTTGTAAGTCAGGTTCTTCTATGTCATGGACCTGGCCAAGGTCCCTTTCTTACATTTTTAAATATTTTATATTGGAATCAAACTTAATTCCTTGAGTCTTAATCTGTTTCCGTATATCTCTTCATTCTTACAATCTTGTAGAGGGTTGTGCAGAGAATATTTTTACACGGTTTTTAAAGGATTGCTCTCCTGACTCCCAGTGATCTCAGAAGACATTGAGGCTAACTGCTGAGCTGGTGCTCTGACAGAGGGCAAGCTGAAACACAAGCCCTCACTTTGGTACTATAGATCTGCACTAAGTATATAACCAGTACAAATTAGTAGGAGCACAAGAACAGGTTAAACACTTTGTGTACCTTGTTGCTTTGGGTTGCTTTTTTTTCTTTCTACTTATCCCCCAATCTGTTGTTTAATGTCATTGTATTAGGTTTTATGTTTCCTACTCTGTTTAATAGACAAGTGAGCAACAGATGACGCAGAAACCAAAGCAGTAAATACATATCCTCTAAATTTCTGAGGCTTTGTCAAGGTGTCCCAGACTGCAACAGTAGTCCTAAGTGAGAAGGACAGTGGAGCAGTTGGGAAAGGTAAAAAGGAAAGTGGGAAAGTGGAACCAAATCTCAGTTCATTTTTTTATTCTGTTATTAAGCCAGAACTGTTTGTAGTTAAAACATAACAACAGAAAACTGTTATTGGAACTGACTAAATAACCCAATGCAGCCAGTGACAGTTTAGGTCTGTTTCTAAAGGACAAGATGGAGAGTCCCGTCATGTTGTTCCATCTCTATTGTTTCACAAGACAGCTCCTGCAGACTGCCCTGGAAACAGACATTCCAATCCAAAGTTCTCTGCAGCCATGCTGTAGAGCCTTACAACCCCTCTAGAGATCAGGTCCATCATACTGTACACAGCAGGCAAAGCTCTGCTTCCACTCCTCCCTACCTCAGACTTGCTGAAACTGTGACCCCATCTCAGTGCCCTGTACCAAGGATTCTATTGAATATTTGGTGTATTTTCAAAACAAATCAGTGGGGGCTGGATCCAGGTCTCTTAGGCTTTCACTTCTCTGCAAATTGTCTCTGCATGAACCTCACAGCCTACATACAATAAAACACAAAGCTGATACTCAAAGAACTTTCAATCACTCCATAAGGCTCGAGAACATAATGTCATCTTGTCCTTCACCTGTACCATGATGTTTTCCATAGGCCACTACAAAAGGGAATCAACACGCTCAAGCTGGGCATCAAGTGGATAGCATTGCTATCTCCTCTCCTCTCCTCTCCTCTCCTCTCCTCTCCTCTCC
>VZRZ01002965.1:0-55728 GCA_013398175.1 Climacteris rufus
TGGGCTAACCTTTTCAGGCAACATTCCAAATGGCAAAGCAGAGAGCAGGCTTTCCTTCTGTAATTCACAGCAGTGCCCATCCCTAGTGGCCATGATCTGGACATGTGCTCTCCTCACCCACCCTGAAATCAGGGTCAGCATCATGTTAATGACTGTCCGCAAACAAAAATCACCTTGTTCAGATGAACTGGTGGTGGGGTGTTGTTACCCAACGCTCTTTGGCATGCCTTAGGGCTGGAAACAAGTCCACAAATCCGGGCATACATGATGTAGGAAAAGCCATGTTTCAGTATTTAGTTGTGTGGAGTTTCTCTGTCCCAAGCAGCAAAAAATAATAAAAACAACATAACTTTTTGGTATTCCAGTTAACAGACCTAAGACTCAATAGCTGTTATTTGGTGCGCTTTTAAAAATCAACCAATTTCTTAAGACACACTGATCTCTTCCCAGAAATCTTAAAGAAAACAAGACTATTGTATATGTTTGTAATTTCATTTGAATTGGAGCATTTTTTAGTTTCTTTTTTTTTTTTTGTAGAATTTTGACTGTGAAATGTTCGCTTGGTTCTTTAAGGTCTCAGTTGATACTGTTCTGACTTTTCTGAAATCAAATCTCATATATGGAACCATAAGTATGATGTGATAAATGAAATACGGGTTTTTAAAGAGCAAACTTTGTGAACAGCTATGTATTTCAACACAAAGTGTCTATACTGCTAAATTTCTCTATGAATAGAATTATTTGACTTCTGCAGAATATTTAAGGTTGAAGTATCTCACCAGTTACTCCACTGAGTGTTGAGGTTCAGTGTCTGCGATACATGTAATCAAACCAGCTGCTGTGTACTAGCAACATAAGGCAGCCATTTTTGAGAGAGAATTAAAAACCAGCCCTCTCAATGTGAAACTACAAGAGAATTAAATGTCAGCACAACAGAGGTAAATCAAAATAGAGCAATCTCTTTTTATTGTGCAATGCGCTGATGAGTTTTAGTCAAGTCTATGAAACCAGGGTTCCTTACCACCTTGCCTGGGTGCAAATCCCTGCTTCTAGGGATAACCTGTTACTACTAAGTTGTCAGCAATAAGACTTTGGAGTAACTTGTTAAGCACTTCAGAAAGTTGTTGTGCTAGTCAGGGAGTTTCACAAGAAACTTCACAAAACAGTGGGGATTTTTAAGTGTGGCAGTACCTTTTCAAAGAAAGAATTGAAAGACGTATATGTGACACCAAATGTTTAGTATGAAAGAGCAGTAAAGGTTCTCAAAAAGCCATTAGACCTTCTATTTGTCTTGAACTGCTTGTCTATTTCAGTTCTGTTTCACATTTTCTACAGCATCTGAGTTCAAACTAACTGTACGTATTAACGTGCTCTTCACTTCAAATTCGAAAGAATATTCTTTAGAGATTCTCTTGGTGCCAGTGTTGCATTTGCCTCAGAGGCAAGGATACATGCTTCTTCTTCAGCTTTCATGTGCTTGAAAGATCAGCCTCAATCTGGCTCTAGTTGTGGGAAGGAATTTTTTACATGGGTGTTTAGTTAGAAATAATGAGATGAAATTAAGAGAAGGAAATTTTGGTATGGATGTCAGAAAAACTTCTGTGACAGCAAGACATTTCAAATTGTGGAGTAGTCTTCTACAGGAAATTTTAGAAACTCCAGTATTCAGGCCTTTTAATGTGACTGGACAAGTATGTAGTGGAAATTATAACATAGGAAACAAGCAAGCCATGTAAACAGAAAGATGTTAGACCTGAGCTAGATATACTCTACATCTGCATTTCATCACATGGAACTGCAGCAGCACAATGCCACAAGGTGAGATCTACTCAGAACTATGACAACCCATAACAGCATCAGCACACAAGCCCTCTGCAGCCATCAGGGAACCACAGCACTGCTGGGGCTAGTGAGATTGCAAAGACACCCACCAGGCCCCTTCTAGCATTTCTTGTTTGATGCAGGGGAACATATCTATGTCTCAACACTGGTAGAGCCACACTTCCACACATGCACAAATCTCCTTTCTGTCTCTTCCCAATACCGTAAGAATGGTGGGAAACTAACGTCAAGGTACTTTTCTTGGAGCCACTTCTATTCTGTGTGGGGATTATAGGTGGTGAAAGTTAACTACTAATGTGTAAGTACACAAAAGCTTAGGAAAACTGATGAAAACACCAGTGTTGCTGCCTCTGAATCTGGCTGCTAAATGAACTTAGCAGCTTTCTCCAGAGCACTTTGTCTCAACAACAAAAATTTTGTGCCCCGCTTTTCCTGGACTGGAGCTATTGTGGTACAGAAAATATAAAAGCGTGAGACCAAAGTAACTGCACCGGCACACTCCCCATTAGGGAAAAAGACATAGCTCGTCTGATGCTGTGAGCATGTTGTAAGCCTTCCCATTTTGTCTCCCCACTCCTGTCAAAAGCACAGAAATACAGGAATCAACCTAACACTTCACAGTAAGCCAGCAATTGCACTGTATACTATGAAAATCACTGCTGTTGCTCTGCAGAATGTTTAACATTCATGGGTCATTGCTGAGCGAGTGGTTGTTTTTCTCCTGGATGTTCTCTGCAGTATGTCAGTGGTTATCTAAATATGACCCCTAGTGTTCAATTTGCACGGCAATAATTTAAGAAATTTATGGTCTCTATTAGACTTCCCTTAAAAAGAGGGGTCATCTTTTCTGGTTATCCTAATATTTTACCTGAAAAAAAAAATTACTAAATTATTTCTGCTCATAAAGTAAAATCTGTTGTAAAAGTTGTTTTCAAAGCACAAAACACTGAAGAATCACCTGAGGATTCTAGAGATAGTTGTTAAAGACAGGCAATAATCTACACTGAAAAATTATATTCCCATCTGCATGGGAAAATATTGTGCAATGAAACTGTTAATGGTAGAGCATCAGTAAAAGCAGTTGTAAACTTCTATGCATTGCATTACAAGGAGAGTGACAAAGACTCTGTGGTACAATGGCTGGTACAAAATGGCTGGTGAGACAAGACGTTTTTATTTTTGTTTTATTCTTAGTGCCATCACTAATTTTCTGGTATGTTTTTCATTAGGTTGTTTAACCTCTGTGACTTCTTGGCAAAATGCATAGACACCTTTTCTTGTATGAAGTTTGTGAGGTTTAACTGCCTGCAAAGTTGCATGAAATTTGGATAAAAAGCAAAATAAAATTGACTTTCCACCTGTTACTTTTTAATTATAGGAAAAGGCAGAGAGAAAATCTACATATATTCTATTTGCTTTAAACAATAAGAAACACAATATTAGGACCATAGGCTGCAGAACGGTACAAAGGCCATTAGATAACACAGTGAGTTGCATGATGCTAAGGGATGAAGGGGAAAGGTGCAGTGCTTCAAAGTCCAGGCTGCAGATGTCTAATACCTGCTCTGCTTTGAGCAGGGATTAACACAGTTAACTTTCTGCTTTAGTGACATTTCTTTCTTCCTGCTCTGATACTTCCTATATTGACACATATTCTTTAGAGGGACCAACGGTAACAATATGGACAAAACAGAGGTCAGTGAAAGCTCAGAGAATCAGCAGTGACAAACTGCTTTGCAATGCAGTCCTTTGCTGATTGTTTTACAGTTTGTGAGTCTGTGGGTACAAACAAGCACTTTATCATGATAGAGAGCAACATGTATGATATGTACTGTGAAAACACATAACAGAGAACCTCCTGCTTCCTGATTGTGTTTGTTAGCTCTGCGTGTAAGACCTAACAAACTGTGTCTGTCTCTGCACACAAGCATCTTGCAAACTCTACTACCTTGCATCTTGTTCAAATGTGGAATAGCTCCAGCAGGCTCATTTCACATCTCATCTGAATGCCTTAAGCATTAATGCATATCTTGGATGTGCTCTCAAACCCTATGGTTTGTTTGTTTGAGTATTGTCTTCTCCAGAAAAATCAATGCTACTTCAGATCTGGCCTACAGACCTCTTTTACAATTTGCTGCTTCTTACAGTTTTGTAAGAAGCAGTACACTTTGTTGTTATGCAAATGTTTCTTTGTGCCTGTTCAAATTTGATGTCCCTGGTAGGAAAGTATGCATTTCCTGGGGGCAGAATTCAGATATTATATTTAATTTCAGTGCCATACTCCTCTTAATGCTTTTGAGCTTAAAAATGGAGTGGTACCATTTCCCATTGCTCCCATCTTACTTGCCTGTAGCAGTGAGATAGGAACCAGGTCCGAACAGCTGCTTTGAAAAGTTGGAAGTGGATGTTGTATAAGCTTCCTTCTTTACAGCTTTTTCCTTGATCACTTGTGCCACAAATGGGGAGGCACCACAGGAGCAAGCACACACCTTGAATATGGATGTGAACCAGTTTGTGCTTACAGCCAGAGTGAGCATGGTGTTCAAGGCCGGAGTTTATTTTTCCAGTTAACATAACCAGGGTCCTTTCTGTCTGAGGACAAAACTCATTCTGGATGCACATGGCATGAGAATTTTTGACCCTTTAGGCATTCAGCTCAAGGGTCACATCCCTCAAACTGCCTGTGGCACCACAATCAGAGCAGGGAAGTGTCACCAAGGACATCATTTATTGTGACCTTCCCTGAGAGGAAACACCTTGCTGAAGGATCAGAAGTGAGGGATCAGCAAGGAAGATAACCCACCCTGATGATCTATCCTGTCCTGACCTGACAAGGTGCTAGTACAGCTAGTGCTGGTGTCCCAGTGTGAGTGCAAGTGTGAAAGTGAAAACCAAGATGGGCCAAGATGACTTTAGAAGAAGACAAAGCCCCATAGACAATGGAGGGACATTGCCATCAATAGGACATCCAGGGTTCACTGTACAGGGTGACACTATGTGAAGGAGCATTATCTGTGCTGGGTGCCAGCTCCAGGGCCAAAATCTGTTCTTATGGAGTCATGGGATTGTGGCTGGTACCTGTGGTTCAGATAAGAATTTTTAGTGAAATGCAGTCTGTTGCAGAAATGCAAAATTATTTTGTCAAACAGGTCCTGACACTTTACTATTGAAGGAAAACTTGCTCCAGAGGGAGCAGGAAAAGGTCCCTCTTGTCTTTCTCTTGTTTTGGACAAGGATGATGAAAAACACCCAAAGAAGCAGCAAAATAAACACATTTAAATGATACCAGCAGGATCTGCAGTTCTGTGCTCTGGCTCCCAGGCAGAGCGGCAAGCAGCCAGCAGGGGTTTTCTGCATGCCAAGCATTCCCAAACATTGTGGAAAAATCTTCCCATCCTTTCTTTCCCAAAACTCCCTGTTTTCCAAACAGTGATTGAGTGCTGGCGGTGTTTTTCTGAATGCTTGGATGTGGGCAGACCTATTTGTGCTGATGCACTGTAAGGTGACAGCTGTTTTTTTTTTTCAAAGAATAAAAATGGCAGAACTTCAGTTCTCACCTTTTCAGTGTAGAACTTTTATTGCTGATGAGTGTTAAACAGACGGTGGGTGTATCTGTAACCATTGCAATCATTGCTGGGTCTTTCCAAGAGGTCCTAGATCACCTTTTCCCTGCCATAAATTACTGGCGTTTTTTGATCTTTTTCAGTTTGCTATAAAGTGCAGAATATGGGAATGTTTTGAACACACCTGTGCTGCTCTCTTACTTGCTTCTGCCCTTGCCCATGTGCTGAGCTGTTGTGAGGTCCTTGCCTCACCAAGTCACAGGCAGTCCAGTCACAGCATCTATATTGTGCTTACCCTTTTCAATTCCTGGTAATGGCAATAGTTGTGACTCCACATGATTCCAAGGCAGGGTGAAAAATGTTATAGCAGACACAGGCCATATAACATCCCACACTGGCACTGCAAAGCCATGATTTCTCTTGTCCAATGACAGGAAGTACCTCTAACACTTGTAAAAATTTTGGTTCTTTCATCAGGTGTCTGGTGTGAATCTGGTCATGTAATACCTCCATCATTGGAGGGGATGTGAGGTCTCCGCAATCTGCTGCCCACAGCAATCTTTCTGCCTGCCCCTGAGAATCTTCAGCACACCAACAATTGAAAAGACTCCATGCATTAAATTTTGAGGACTGAAGATACAAGTTCTGCTACAGACTGAATGGTTTAATGTTTAGAAGCAAACAAAACTCACAAAATATAGCAGAAAAAAACATTTAAGGTATATGTGAACTTCTTTTAAAAAATATTGTTTTGATTTATTTGTTTCCTTGCTTTCCTGCTGTAGTACTTTCACACTCCCAGAGGTTGTAATACAATTTCTGAAATCTGCACTTTGGCTCTGCAATTAGAAGAAAAAGATCATTTGAGTGCACGGATTTGTTATTTTAAGTTTGATTGAAACACCCTGCTCACATAAATTAAGCTGTGCCGACTTATATCAGAATATTTGGCCCAACAACTTAGTATAATATCACAGATGGCGTATTATCTGTGATCTGACAGTAATTTGCTATTCCATTATGGTGCAAACCACAGTTTGTTAAATAGGACATAAAAACTACATTTTTCTGGAGTTCCAGAAAAATGAACAGATGAATTCTGAAAATAATGGCTACAAAGTGGTGATGTTCAACATTAAAAATAATAAAAAGATTTTGCAGCCTAAGCAGGGCTTCTGTATGTCTTTCTGCTAGAGACTGATGGCACAGATAAAACCTGATGTCACATAGAGCAGGATTTCCTTGAGCAATACAAATAAGAAAGACATATTATTAGAGCAGGATTGCATTCTGTCAGAAGGTCAAGTTCAGCATCATGTTTTCCATTAAACAAGATCGGAAGTTGTATAATCCTCAGCCTGTGTATTTCACAAACAAAGTAGAACTTCATTAGCATGCATTACCCATGCCTGTGTATAGTGTACAGCTGAAAACAGGACAAATGCAGATCTTAGCAGTCTGAGGGTTTTGTGGTAAAGCTTCTGAGATGTTGTAAAATCTGTCTCTGAGCCCAGCAGGTATCTGGATATAAATGTAATGGAGACATTAACTCCACGGAGGGACTCAAAAATGGAGAAATGCAGGAAAGGAGCTCAAGCAGTCATTAAACTCCAAGACAACCATGTTTCCCATCAGGTCACAACTTGAGATAAGCAGAGGCAGAAGAAACACAATGTCTGAGCAATTAGAGGCTACTGCTTTTCCTGTCCCAAGTCCCAGCAGTGGTTGTACTAACCATAATTGTTACCAGGCAGGCCATCACAAAGTTCCCCTTTCTCCCCTGCATGTTAAAGAACACTTTGGTCAAAGAATCTCTGCACAGAATTACTAAAACAAGATGAGATGTGTGTAGAAGAGAATGAATGATTTCACTGTCAGATTAAAAGATCACTGATTAAAAGGACAAAAAACCCATTACTTTGCTGAGAGCACCTCAGATCATACTGTTTTCTGGAGCAGGTTTAGCATAAGTCCATTTAAATAATCACTTTTTCTGGGTTTACTTCTTAGGAACAGAGAGAGGGGAGATTTTCCATATTCCTTTTGCTTCTGTGTTTTCCTTTTCTTTATGACTCTATGCTCTCCTCTTCAGTTTTGCCTGACTTTCCTTGTTTCCTTACAGGCTCTTCAGGCCCATATTAAGACAGAATACTCCAAGCACAAAAAATGAGATTTTATTCCCAGTCTACCAGAATCAGTGCTTGCTGAGGGAAGCATCTTCATCTCTCAGCTCAGGTCTCCTGTAAACACAAAACATAACAGGCCTGAAACCATCCATCAAAAAACCTAAGTGTGAATATTATAAAATTAGCCACATGAGGAAATACATACCTTCAACTGGGTGTGTATGTGTAGATCAATGGAGAATTACCAGATTTGAAGCTGATTATTTTGTTGTTGATTATTGAACTGGTTTCATTGTTTCTTATTGCTCTGAGGAAAGCGCTGTATCACAAGCTCAAGTGTGGTGGCATATGTGGCAGAAACCACAGCCCTACAGACTCAAGAGTGGTAGATTCAGCCTAAGGTTGCCACCGTCTGAGTCACACTGGTGGTCAGGGTGAGCTTTCTGGCTCACCCCCAGCATCCCTTGCAACTTCGTTACCATTTTTCTGTTCATTGGTTAGTTAAGGTATTACCTAATGTTCTAGATAAGGTTAAGTTCTAGAAACTTCGTTGCTGTTCAGTTCTTGATTGGTTACATGTAAATCCTTGTACCCCAATTTGTTACTTTCCCCTGTTTGTATCCCTATAAATCCCCTGCTGTCCCCCTGCCTGTCATCTCTGGTCCCTGAAGCCTCCAGCTCTTCCTGATCCTCGCGCTGCCTCTCCTGGACCCTGGACCTTCTCCTGCCTCTCTTGCTGCTTCTCCCTGGGAAATAAAAGAGCTGGAAATCACACCAGGGCCCTTCTCTCTGGCCTTTATTCTCGCCTGCACCCGCGACATCGGCCTGGGGCTCTCTCTCACCCAGAGGAGCCAGCACTGAAAGACCTGCCGGAGGACACCCTGTGTTTCAGGAAACTGTGAGCAGCAGCCCCCGGGAAACCAGGGTCACTCCCAGACTAACACTGAGTGGCCTCAAGCGGGCCCCCAGAGCCAGCATTACTCAAGTCATAGAGGTTAAATAATTGAATCTCAATGGAATTTTTCTATGCTATAGATACATTGTCATTTTGTTATTTTCTTAGCACTTTTTCTCCTTCTCATTATTATTTTTAATATAAAAATTTTAAGAAATAGCTAAGGAAAACATTTCATTTTTTTCTTGAATAACAAAATTACCATAATCTTAGCTTTGCAGCTAAGAGGAAAGACTGTATTGATTGCAGTGTGTGCTGCACTGGCCCAAGTCTGAAAGTCAGTCCTATAGTAGACAGTCCTTAAAGTTCAGTTTTAAGGTAAACCTGAGGGCATGTTTTTTTTTTTTTTAAAGACCTACTGGATTATTTTTCATTCATCTTGAGTGAGATGTAGAGCTGATGGCACCTCTGAGGAGCATGGTGGATAAGTGCATAGCTTGCCTTCTTCCCCTTCCCTTTCAGACACCCACCACTGACTCTTTAATGGAATTGGCTTTAAAAATATCTTTGGAACAGCAAGGTGGGAAACCACAGGCGGAGTCTTGCAATATTTTCTTAAAAATAGCTGCTTCTGTTTTTCTCTGTGCTTGCCCAGAAAGGTATCTAGAAAGACCTTCAGGAGGCAGTCCCCTCAAGCTGTCACAATCTGAATGTTCTCTGATTCATGAATAATTTTTTTCTTTCTGTAGCATTTTTGTTTGATTGGTTGGTTGGTTTTTTCTTTGGTTTGATTTTGCCTCATGCAAAACACTCCAAGTGATCGAGTTCAGAAAATGTGCTTAGCAGTTGGAAGAAAAGCAAGAGCCCAAATGTCCAGGTTCTGCTTCCCAGTCAGCCTGGGAACACTGACTCAACTTGGGTGATTCATGTCACTCCTCACACTTCGTTTTCTTCCTTATACCACAAAATTACTTAATTCCAAACTGTTGTCTTCATGCTTAATTTATTCGTGACTCTGAATCCCTTAAAATCATCAAATGAAGGGCATTAAGTGAATGGACATATTATTGATCTTTTTCTTACTTATTATGAATCGTAACTGAGAATGGAAGGAAAGCCAAATGTTAGGATTAAATTGTGTTGCTAAAAATGGCCAAGAAGTGTATTTCCAAACCCATAATTTCAAGGTTAGATATGTTTGCTTAATACAAAGAACAGATTTAACCTGCAAATCTGACCCAGTTAACCCTCCTGCATGTAGGTAAATGCATTGTGATGGAGTAGTTAACTAGATGAGGAAGCAGTTACCAGATAAGATCCTTAATATTTTCACCTGCCTGCAGTAAGGTTTGTATTTCAGTTACATTAATTTAAATATTCTGGTATATATTATCTCTTTGAACCAGGCATACAATTTATATTAATGAGATTTAAGATCTCATGCCGCAAAGATACTACAAGGTTTTAGCTTTGATTCTGATGTTTAATTTCAGTATGATTTCCACCTCTATTAATCTAAGTAGGCTCTTTGTACAAGCACATCTTAACTGGTTTTCATACATTTCACTGATTGCCAACCATTCTTTTTTGGGGGAGTTTGATGAGGAGGTGCTGCTAAACTCCTGCATGTTTGACATAAAATAATATGATGGAAATATTGAGAAAGGAAATGATCCCATTTAGATTAAATAATATCTCTACTTTGAAGACTTATCCAGATTTGACAGAATTAAAATAACAATTTTACTAAAGCTATAATTCTTTAGAAATGGGATGACAGGACTTCTGAAGCCTACTATATATGTTCTCATCAGGCTGACCTGATGCATTTTAATCTATCAGTTTAGTGATATCAGTTATGGAAAAAAAAGTCATAAGATTGGTTGATATGATGGGGACATGACTTTAAATTGAATGGAATAGCTGAGTAGACTTAGACTGGATTCTGAGCACTACTGTGCACTGAGATGGCATTTGGAACTTGATACTTTAAACTCTTTGTCCCTGACAACAGTGGGAAAGTTCTTGGAAAAAATCTTGGAGACAAGTGGCCCAGAAACAGATTGTGAGGACTTTTTCTACAGAAATTGCCTAAAGCTGTTTTCCGTCTGTATTATCTGTATTATTGGCTTTAGGTAAAGGTGGGTACTTTGCATGTCTTTTTTGTCCTCTTTGTATTTAGGGAAAATTTGTATCCAGCTGCAAGTCTATATTGAAACTTTTACAATTTCATCTTCATTTTGAAGTGGTGGTGACCACTTCAGAAAAGACCAGAGAGTGAGATTGAGCTGCACAGAAGGGTTCCCAAATTCTGGAACCCACCCAGCATTCCCCAAGCCTCATCACAACTCGTAAGCCCTCGAGCGATGAACAGGGACGTGGCAGGGCGGTGAGGGTGTGGCACGGCAGTGAGGGAATGGCAGTGAGGCTGTGGCACAGCAGTGAGGGTGTGGCACAGCAGTGAGGGAATGGCAGTGAGGCTGTGGCACAGCAGTGAGGGTGTGGCACAGCAGTGAGGGAATGGCAGTGAGGCCGTGGCACAGCAGTTTGCAGAGCAGTTCCTGTGGTCAGGGCGAGCACTAAGGGCTCCTCTCTGACCATCTAAGAGCAGCCTGTAGAGGCAGAAAACTGTAGCTGGTAAGGAAGAGCAAAGAAATCCTTTCAGTCCCAGTCTAATTAACATACTAGATTAAGCTTCCTCAGTTATGGTATTGACACTCCATAAACTCAATCCCATGTAGCTCTGAGGGTCACTGAGCCAGCCATGTCAGAGGCCTCCAGACCTGCTGACCAGCTCTCCAGGCTGCCAGGAGTGCTGATGCCACTCCCTGAGGCTGGGGCAAAAGGTGTGCTGTGGCTGAGGAGCTGTGTTGCCAAGAAGGAGCTATAAGAAGAAGTAAAGAGGCTACATAGTATTTGAGTAAATGAGCTGTCGTGAGTGATTGGCCAGTTATTTTCAGACACACTACAGTCTCAAGATCTCGTGAATCTCAAACCTCCACTGTAGTGGAGAAGAAGATGGACTCAGAACCCTGCAGGGTGATTAGTCAAAGGACTTTTAGCTAAGGGTTTGTTAAAGATGAAGGCTTGGAAGCAGGTCACAGTAGGTATTAGGGGGGGTTCTCCTGTTCTGCCTCAGATCAGTGCCGTCACCTGTCTTCTTTCTTGACTGTGACACCTACAAAAGACTACATCTTTCTTAGAACTAAGTTGCTAAGTCTTTGGCTCATCAGGTACTATCTTCTCCCTTGTAATTCACCCTCTGACAATATTAATTTGTTTATTTTGTCATGCAATAATTGTCAACTTTTTGTTCATGAAGTCTCTGTTTGTATGTAACTTGTACATAGGTTTTGGGTCATCAGTATGGTTTTGGTTCTCTAAACAGGAACATTACCTCCAGGCAAGAGAAGTGGAGAAGAGCACCAAGGCTGAACAGATGCCACTGCTAATATTTACTGAAGGAACAACACAGGGCAAGACTTTGGGGAAATCAGTGCATAGTTACACTGGAATGCAAAGAAGAAATAAACAAGTGAATGGAGAAAAGAGAAAAAGAGCAATAGGACAGAAGATGACTAAGAAACAGTACAGGAGAAATGAAGCAATGTGAGAGACAAGAGGGAAAGAGGGAAGCTAAAATTGAAGTAAGAACAACAGGGAGCCTGAGGAGAAGACAATAGGAAAAAATCAAGTCTCTGCAATCTCTGAAAGGTCATTTCACTGGTGTACCTGAATGCAACACACTGTATTATGAAGTTGGACTGATGCATGTTAGACATCTTGCCACATTTTTTCACTTCCTCGTGGAGACTCAAAAACTATTTCCACCCACCCATGAGAATTGTTCATGGCAGCCCAGCCTGAACCCTAGCTGACAGTATCGCTGTCATGGGAGACTGGTGGAGCTCAAAGCCAGATCCTCCCATGTACCCCTGTGCTTCCCCACACTCTATCTACTTCCTGGCACAGCGCAGCTAATTTTATAACACTCTTTAGTTCAGATGTTCCCTTTCTTTCTTCCCACAATTTTTCCTGTACAAACAACAAATTGCATTGCATCTGACATGCTGGTTTGATCTACAAAGGGAAAAACATACCAATAATACTGCTTTTCTGTTCCTTCTGTCAGACCTCCCATGACTCCTTTGCCAGATGTTTTTTTCTTGGACTTCTTCCTAAAGATTTCTATTTCATTTTCAGTACAGCTATTTAGCTTGGCTTTCTATTGGTTGTCTGTGTTTCTTCTTCAGTGCTTTATAAACACCCTGGTAATTCTTCCATTCTCTTTTGAAGCAGTGAGACATTATTCCCATTTCACATACAGTGAAAATGAGGGAGGGAGGGAGGTTGTGAAGTTCATAGAAAACATTCTGCCTACACCAGACCACAAAACCACAGTATGGTCTCTTATTATTACTGCAACCAACATTCTGTGTCAGCCTTTCATTCCCAAATTTCTCCTTCTGAGTATCATGGACACAAAGACTTCAGTGCCTATATATTATGATCATGAACAACCTCCTTTGAGCCTGGAGTGCAGTGACATTCATAAATCAGGAGACACTTGGTGAACCCCCTATTGCCTGGCCATACAAGTACAAAATCAACTACAAGTTCTGCGCCCTGGGGAATTGAATAAACTTTGTTGTTTCTCTCTGCCTTTTTACAGGAACAGTGAAGTCTTGGAGACATAAAAGGCTCAGTTTGGTGGCTTAGGCTCTTTTTAAAAAATTTTTGTATTCTTTGACTAAATGGAAATGGAGAGAATTTTCAACAGATAGCATGTAATAAAAGCTACTAGTTCAGCCTAAACTTTCCTATAAAGCTAATTTCTGTAAATGATTATTTGAAATACACATACCTGTGAAAGTACATATTTACCAATCTAACAACATAACTTTTTTTTTTTTCAAATTGTGTTCCAAAATGCTGTTGTGGCTATTACAAAATTAATTTGCTTCCACTCTAAACAAAAAAAAACAAACAAATCACACACACACACACACACACACACACACACACTCCTATCTGATATAAAAAATTCCGTTACATATTCATTTCAACTCAAAACTAAAACCTACTGGTTTTTACATGTAGGGAGTTCTCTTTATATGAGCTATTCCCATTATACTTCATAAGTAAGATTGCTTTTTTGCATGCTTAACCAAAACCTAAATTTTATAATTGATATCAGAAATGCTCTCACCTCTGGGAATAGAAACAATGTTACTGCTGTAATTTCACTGTTTAATAACAACTGTTTAATTACAGATGGGTAAGGTTTAAATTAATTCTCTGTAACCCTTAAAGTAAATGACACAAACTGAAATTGGCTAAATAAGGTTGAGAAAAATCAGTTATTGGACATTTCAGCAAAAGGAACTAAATTTCTGATTAACTTGCTTGGTCTTGTCGATACTTTCCTAATCGTGTATTTTGGGTGGTCCTTCATTTTTTAAGAAGCACACAATTCCATTCCATGTACATGGACATTCCATTCTCTGAAATTATCTATAGAAAGAAAAAGGGTTTGTTTTGTTGAAGCATCTTTTTTTAACAGAAGAATTTTTTTTAAAATCTTGTCTGTCCTGTAGGGTGTAGGTCCTGTAGTCCTTTTCTCAAAAAATTTTACCAGCATTTGGAAGGCAGATGATTTGATCAGATGATGAGTAATGAAGTATGTGTTATGAGCAAGTTTGTGTTTTTTGTCAGCAGTAGCTTTTTTCACTTGAACATGCAGTAGCTATTTTCGCATTATTAGAAAAGAAGCAGCTAGAGTTATCACCTGCCTGACATTATACAATTGAGTCAGTTCTGTAGTAAAATCACCATCACCATCATTACTGATGATTCACTGGCAATTCCTTCTCAATAATAATGAAGAATATCTTTCATTCATCATTGTATATCAATGTGCACTTTTTTTTCTGATTCATCCAGTCTTTAATGACATTCATATCCCTATAACACAGAACATTTTTTTTCCCTGGGCCTTCAAAGTTGAATCTATAAAACACTCAAGTATCAGATTACACGAGAAAGGAGGTCCTGTGTCTCTCTTAACACAGCTCTACGATATATTGATGTACAGAGCAGCTCTGTGTGAGAGCCCAAATTAACACTCTTGGCAGTAAGAGTACTGACATGAAATCGCAGTGGCTTTCAGAGCTTTCCTGAGATTAGATAAATTGAAATAAAATAATTCATGTATTTTCTAAATTAACATGTGATTTCAGAGATTAAAAAAACTCATATAAGGACTTGAAATCCCATAGTAGTCCTTGTCTTCTCAGCTCCAAATGCATCTACTTTTTAATCTGTCTCAAAGCAATTAACAGTATACATTATTCCAGAGGCCCTCATAGGAAATACATTCCCTGTTAACATTTTCTGTGGGAATAAATTAGAATTACATTTGACCCTGAGGGATTTCGCCTGTATGTAATTCTTAGTATAGTGTTGGTCTGTGCTGAAAAAGAGATACAGTGATTATCATCTTCCAATAATTTCTGCAGCAGGAGGGCTCTTGCAAATTCCCACCAATAATTTGACTGTGTAACAATCTTTATATATTTATTTAATGACTATTCAAACAAGTTTAGTCCTGTAAAGTCATTGCTTTGTGATCTGCATGTACTCAGCACAAGCAGAGCAGTGAAGCTCATGTTTAGCCATATTCTCAGGATGTTCCAAGAGAGAGTGGTGTTTTCTCAGAAGGCTAATCTCTTGAAATTGGTGCTACAAATAGCACAGACAAAGACTGTTTGGCTAGGTTAGTCACCAAATGCCTATGTTATGGTTCAAGAATCTAAACCTTGATTTCCTCGTAAAGACTATGATTTTCCACGTTCTATTTTATTTAAATTTAGAGTAAAAGTCCTCAGAATTACTTGTGATTGACTGTACTTAAGAGCTGTACTGCTTAGCTGTTCAGTATTGAGTCAAAGCAAATTTTTGACTGTTTGATTTGTCTGTGTAAGGTGGATTTGCACGTGGGTCAGCTGCTGCCAGGTGGGAAGGTACCAGGATGGTCATGGTACTTGGATGGTGATGGTTTCATTGGCATCCAATAATGGTGAGACACAGTGCCAGAAGACAGCAGTAAGATACCTATCTTCCCAGACCCTTCACAGTAAATCGTCTCACAAGCATGTCTGAAAAAGGGACCATAATGATTCTTCTCATACTTTATTTCCTTCATTTCATTTACCCAAATCCTGATAAATACATTCAGATCTACAGGACCATCCATCAATTAATTGTCTGGGGCACCCATGCTGAAGTATCTCCAGAGCTCTAAATACACACTGTTCAAAGTTTTAATTAAAGACCAATATACATCATAAATCCTTCAATTATTCTTTTTTTAATTCCTAAGTCCCTATACAGTAGCTGAAGTGAGGGTTTTCTGTATTTGTACAAAGGCCCTCTCTCTAACAATCAGTATTCCTCTTCCCTGAGGCTTCTAGTTGTGATTTTATTATTTATAAAGAAGCTGAAGCATCTCTCAAACAAACAGAAAGATAGTTCCTCCCATCAGGAATTCACAAGATAAATAACGAAGCCTTGGGGTCAAACCCATTGCTGACATGTACAGCACAGTTCCACTTTGTTTAGCTGAGTTGCACTTGCATATTCTAGCAGCAAAAGCATAATCTTGTGTTCATAAATTGAGATGTTGCTACTGAAATACTTTTCATGTAGTGAATTTGTTTAAATGATTTTACAGCAAGAAGTAAAAACTAGTTAGTGTCCTTGTTTATATCAATGAAGTTCCATAATTAAGGTCTGAAATAAAAATTTAAAAAACCAAACAATTATATACTTGCTTCATCAAAGGCATATAACTTAAAAAGCAAAACATTTACACTGTTCTCCTTTAAGTGGAAAAGCAAGGGCTGCAGATTTAAGACATAGAAGAAAATTAAGCTAAAGCAGCAGTCTATGGTCCCAAGTCAAGTGCCTGTGTGAGCCAGAGTACACTTTGTGATGAACTGGATCTTGGTTTCTCTTCAACAGCTTCAACCATCTTGACCTGCCTTTCAGCATATCCTTCTGCCATTAACCTCAAAGAAGCAAAAAGGCTCCATATGCCTTACATTCCATAAATTATTATTACACTTTTAGTATTGCAGGTATAAGTGCTAAACTTTGACATGTGTCGACAGTTATGGGAATTAATCTTTTCTCAGTATGCATACCACAGGCAAATAATAGATTTTAGGTATTTCATGTTTGCAGTGAAGATATATAGCCATAAATTTCAGGACTGCTGTCTCCATGAGGGAAATAGTAGAATGTACACCATTTATTTTTCAGATCAAATTTTCACTGTTTGACAGTCTGAGACAGTTAAGGTCCTTGGTTTCTTTAGTGATTATTGTCTTTTTTCTGACATTAAAATTTATTTTCTTTGTTTCTCTTTACCAGATCTTGTACTGACCTTTTGAGTTGCGATGTAAAAGGACATCTAAACCAACCTCTGTGAAACTATGAAGTGTTAAAGGAGAGCTGTCCACAACTACCTCATTATAGTGGAGCGGCTTTTGGCCACTTCTGGGGGAACAGTCAGGACCCTGACAGAAAGAACAGTGCTCATCTCTGCTCAGCCCTACCAAGTCCCTCAATATGAAGCAGTTTAGGAGTTCCTGGAATTCACTACAGATGATATTTTGCAGAACAATTTTTCCATATTTTGCTTTTTATTTCTCTGTAGAGGGTAAGGCGACTTTAACACAGAGGCCTGCAGGAGACCCCACTGAGGATGTGGCAGGATATGGTGTCAGAGTGAATCACTTCCATGGGGAGTCACTAGCTTTTTCTCTGAACAAAGGATTATATGAACCTCACTTTTTTATTCTTAGCACACTCAGAATAACTCTCATGGAATAATAGTGGAATCAAAGCCATGTAGTTTCTGCTCTGGAAATCAGTGTCAAAATGATGGGACCTTTTACCTCTGAATTCTGAACTAGAAAGACAAATTTAATCTTTGCCTGTACTGTGCATATTCTTGGCCATTTCTCAGACTTTCAATAATCTCAGCATATTGATATGTCTTTTCCTTAACAGTCATGCACTAAGCCAAGAATGACAAGCACAGTCACCACTACTTCAGATTCTTCTGTTATTTTCACCTACAATATTCTTATTAATTTCCATATTAAACATTGAAGCAGGATGTTTATTTCTTAATCCTGCAAAATACATTAAATGAAATTAAAAACACCATTAACAAAGGTTTTTGTGAATCTATTTCAATTACAAAGAGCATAAGTTTATTGCCCTGAGATCTACCTACATACTTATATTCTGCCAGATGTTTTAATCAGAGACTTAAACAGATTACATAATTTCTGTGCCTCTCTCCCAGGCTGTGTTGTGGGGTGTGCCTTCTCCCAGACCCAACCACTGGAAAACTACTCAGTCCATAGGAGTGATTCCAGTGTGATACTTCTACTTTATCAATCAAATATGGTGAGATGCTAGTGTCCTAAACAGCAAGAGTGAGATTAGTAAAACCTGTCTGAGTGAACACTGGCTTGCTAGCTGGAGTATACTCTGCAAGGACCTTTCTGCATTCTAGGTGCACCTCCTTTTGGTTAAATTAGTTCTGCACCCTCACATGCCAAATCTGAACTTGTCTGGGGTCAGATGCATGCTTTGTCATATAGCCATGAACAGATTTCTACAACTGTAACTGTCTGCAGGCTCTAACCCAGGAGTTGGTGAAATCATCCCATTTCAGACAAGTTTTTAGATTGTTTCTCTTCAAGGGCTTAACATACTTGGCATCTTAGCTACAGTTTTTGTCTACATTAATTTAGATAGTAATCACTGCCACCATTTGGTCAGCATGATGTCATTTAAACTAGAATCTGGTCTACTACACCACGAAGTCCCAGAGTAATTCTAAATTAGCTCAAAGTAGCTTGGAATTGAGCAAAAACATGTGGACGTAAGCATATTTATATGTATTCTGGTCAACAAGTTTTAAAATCATACTCAAATTCAATCTTCCTGCTTGTATGCTTAATGTGACCTGTAGACGCATTGTGTTACTAGAATTTCATTTCAGATTTTGCTTTGATCTATACATTTCTTTCCGTGCAAGTTATATCAAAGCCTACAGAATCAGAAACAAATCTGAGGGGGAAAAAAGTGGACCATTTTTGTTAAGATATTTTCCATTATTATTTCTACAGTTTATTCATTTGAAGAGAGAGGGAGGGAGAAGTGATATGTATGTGCAAACAGTGTGTAGGTCCAACTTACTCATAGCTAATTGGCATCTGGAATGGAATCTGGCTCATGAAGCTCCGGAAAACAGCAACACATAAGGCCTCCACTTATTTTATGGATAACATGTTTCAGCCAACTTCCAAAAGAAAACAAATACTGTTTTCCTGTAGCAATCTAGATGGGCTGGAAAAACTATGGAGGGACGAACAGAAAAGCAAACGAATTCCACCACGTGGATGTTGATTTAACCTCTTTCTGAACGGTGTCCAGGAATTAAATAACTGAACCATGATTTTATATCAAGTAGCTGGAAATTCTTAGAACTAGATATAATCAAGTTTGTTTCCACACTTTTTCTAAAATATAGACACAAATTAAAATGGATGAAAAGATGTAATAACCTGCAGAAATAAGTTTGCTATTTTTTTCTAGCAACAATTAGAATTCATGTTTCTGGACCCTGGGGATCTGTGGACTGTTTCTATAGTTCCCAAGAAAAGGAATTGAGGATGTCATCTCCTCAGCCAATAGGTTTATATTCTCTCAACATTCTCTGGAAAAAAATTTTGGGATCATTAAACTGCACCCAGTGGAACTATAATTCTCCATTTTATGCTTCTTCAAAATTAAGGTGTCTCAGACAAGTGTAAAAAAAAATCGTGAAGTTATTGAAAGGTGGAGTTTCTGGAGGCTCCTTTCTTTAAGGGACAACTGATCAGGTTTGTACAGCGGTAAAACACACCCAAGTCCCCAGGCAGTCCTTGTGTGCTGCCTCCTGCTTGCAGGCAGTGGGATGAGTTCTTCCCCTGAGTACCCAGCCAGGACCCCCGCCAGCTCCCAGGGTGCAGCTCAGAGCCTCTCCTGGGTCTCTGGCTCCTTTCTGAGGGCCCCCCACCCCTTCTGCAGCCAGCTCTGCTGTGACCAGCTCAGACCTCCCACATCCCTTCCTAATCAGCAACAGCCTGGAGAGCAGAAGGTTCGGGCTGCTGGACATCGAACTGGGAGTTACTGTGCTGAGGTGACCGTAGGTTGGTTTCCGTTTGCTGTCTGTCCATATGTGAGGCACAGGGATGCCAGCTTGGGGCATCTCAGCCTCTCATACTGAGCATGCCAGCACCATATGGTTTTTGTATTTCACTTCAGCTGGGAGTTGCATGGCCTGGCCAAATGTCAGAGACTGTGTAAACAAATGTACAGATGATTTTTATTCTCTTACACAGCAGAGTTGTAACAGCTGTGTTCATATTTGCTCAGCATGTGCATGACTGTGTCACAGTGACTAGAAAGTCTGGGGGAGTGGTTCCATTTTTGTTTTACTCTCCACTTTGATTTTTAATAGAGAGGAAAGAATGGCTTTAAACTCCCTAGGAACACTAAAGCACTTCTACATTCCTGTTGAAAATGCATCACTGCTAGATTTTTTTCAAGCTTCTTGAAGCTCATCATCAGATTTCTAAGAACAGAGCGTTATTACGTTATGCACTTTTCCAAAACACAGGGGGTTTTCCCAGTGTCAAGGGATGGGATCCATTGCTAGAAAATGTGATGCTTTTAGAGTCATCATTTTTGTATGGAAAAAGAGCATGCTGTCCCGCAGAGAAGGAAGCTTTCTGTATAAAGCTTTTGCATTGGTTCTACAACTTCACATTTTTCTAATGTTTTCTTGTTATACTCTATTATAATTTTTTGATCTTGAAAGAGAAAGAGAAATCCACACCACTCACATTCTAACACAAAGAAATATTAAGCTATATGCCCCTGTGCAGAAGCCTTATTTTTATAAGCATATAATAATTAGTATCTATTTTATAATATATAATTAGATCTATAGATAATACTAAAGTGTATAATAAGTGTGTGATCCTACAGTGTTTCCTTGAAATAAAAGCTCTGTTATTCTGATAATTCTAGCTCATTTCTTTAAATGACAGTTACTGCAAAACGCTAATTGTGTTTGTAGTATTTATCCAGGATATTTTTATTCAATTTATTTTTTAAATTCATTATTAATTATTACCTGAAAACAAATTTTATTAGCATTTTAGATAATACCACATTATGCATATTATTGGCTACATGGTAAGTGAATGCCACAGAAACAGTAACATCAGCTTCTTTATTCATTCCATCACCTGGAAGCACTGATCAGTTTTGCCTTCTGCCTTTTACAAAACATGAGTACCTCTGAGGAATGAACATTCACAATCTGATGGATTGTGAATGTTCCATTAGGTCAGAACATTCCATGTAACGTTCTGACCTAAGGGAAGGGTTCTTAATCACATAGATCTTTTAAGAAATACTGAATTCAGATCAACAACTATTTCATCAAAGTACTGCACATGGAAGAATATTTCTGTTATTACATAACATCCATTAGATCCCATTAGAGTGGTACTTTATTAACTCCTATTATTTAAAAAGTGATAAATTTATTATTCTGTGGGGAAAAAAGATGGAAAACCAAAAAGTGTTTCAACTAGAGGAGGGAAAATTCATATTTCTGTTTACACTTGTAATGAAAAACTGCAACATTTTTAAGTAATCTGATTATTTAATGAAAAAATAATGGTTGCAAAAATAACAAAACAATTTCCTAGAAAGCAGTTATGAATTTCTGTAAAGGACAGTTTCATTATTTGAGTTCAGAAGTTTACAAGAGGAAGGTCTTGTCAGTAAGTTGTGATATTCCAGAAAAACTGGCTAAGAGAATGACCCTCAATAGTCTATCACACAGCAAAATTTAGGACAATTTTGAGTTCTATAAGCTATTTTTTGTGAGGGGCTTTTTTTCAGAGTTTAGGCTTTTATATAAGTTTTTTGTGTTGCCATAAGAATGATGTAAAGCACTTCCAACCCTAAACTTCCAATAAAGCATTTTATTTGTGAATTTGGTTTTAGACTGTGAAGTTGACTAGAAAAAGGTACAAAGTCTGGCTAATCCACTAAATACTAATCTGCAGAGAAAATACTTCCTTAATTGCCCACACTACACTTTTTACCTGGTAAGGTTAGTTAGTTCTCCACACTCTCCACCTTCTGTGCTTCATACAGAGCAGTTGTCCAGAAAACTTAACTAGTCTTGAGAAGACACTGTGATTTCTAGTCATCTTTGCCAGAATGGGTGAAGCCACAAAAGGCAGAAGCTTCTTCGTGAAGGATAAATGTGCCCACAAGAGGAGATGGAGCACATAAGCTTCTTGACTGTGCTTGTGCTGGAGTGTTTTCCTAGCAAGGTCCCAGAGTGAGCCTTATATTTGTGTAAGCCAACACAGGAGCTGTGGTGCACCTGTGCACAGGGAGGGCGACCAAGAGGATATGAGCAGGGTTCTGCATGATGGTGTTCTTCTGATCTGAAAGCATTCCCAGTGGATGATCCACAAAGTGAGGCAGGGAACTTAAAGTCCCAGTCACCTGCAGACAGCTTTGAAAGAGCTGTAGCCTTGAAGCAGGTGGCATAGTTATGTTCCCATCTGCCTTCTTTTGTTGTGCACAGGGCCATGGCATTGCGTCATTCATATTAGGATCTCTTGTCTGACCTGTTGTGCTGGTAAGGCTCCAAGACATGAGTAGTTGGGCACTAGGCTGTGCATCTGCTTCTGTGCCAGATTCATCCCAAGCTGAACTTAGCCTTGTCACCACTGGGGTACTGGTGGATAGCACCACTGACATTCATACATTTCACTTATTTACATTGTCTAATGGAAACATGGGAGCATTATGATCTTCATGAGCTTTAGCAAGACAGGAGAATGGAGTGACTGGAGGGCATGGGGTTAATGGGAATATGAAAACAATTCAGTAGCAGCTTTGTCAGTGTTGCTACAGCTGTTCATACCACTGCTCCTGCTCTTTCACTGGGGAAGAGCTCTCATGATTAAAGCACTTAATTTTTCCCTGCTGGTGTAGTCAGCCTAGCAGAGATTCTTTCATAACACTCCAATGAGTTACAGCAGCAGCAGCCTTGCCTATAACTGGATTAAATCCAGAAAACCGCTCTTAAACCACTTCATGTAATAGCAGCCAAATTCCACATACCAGTTAGAAAATTCACACAACATAGAAATCATTCAAGTGCTTGAATGTTCTGATGCTGACAAATATATTCAGTTATTTCATTTTAATTTGGTGCAAAATCTTGGCAGAGCACAAAATATATTCACTTCCAGACTCGAAGTCACTGCAGCCTTGGGTAGGCAGCAGATAAGACTCCTGTCACAGGATGCCTTTCAACACCATCTCTGTTTTTCTTTGGGTTGTTAAGACCTGACAACTAGAATTTGAGGATAGCCTATTGTTTTCAAGTATTTATTGGGTTATTTATTATGTTAGGAGTAAGACAGAATTTTCTGCTCTCATTTAACTGTTTTCATAAATTACAAAAAAAAAAAAGTTTTGCTGGTACAAAGACAACCTTCATCAGAATTTCATTTTACACAAAAAATAAACTTTTAATTCATTGATTTTCTGACACTTTCCTTAAACTAGAAGCACAAGATATTTTTGTTAAATGCCTACATCTTGCAATTGCAGAGAGCTCTGAGGCTGTGATATGCAACAGCTGTTCTGCACGAGGACTCACAATAGCTGTTCAAGACATAAATGTGCAATTTTCATTACTAAGAAAGGCTTTTTTATTATTTTTGTGTCTTCTTGACCATTCAGTGCAGTCTCTGATTCAATGTGTGAGGTGCTATTCATTTCAAATGAGCTGTGTGCATTAGCTAGTTTAAAATAGAAAGGAAAATGTGTTAGTTAAACTACTATAATGTAACAGCTGATGCAAAGACTTTATTACATCATTGCATTTGTTAAGACCAGAAGAGACAACTCTTCCACGGAGCCACGTACTTGGAAACCAAGGTGTTTAAATGTTAACTCAGATGAAACAATTTAACTAAGCAGTCACTACAAACACGACCTAAGCATCTTGATGTTCTTTGTTACTACACACCTCGAGGAAACTGCCACTTAAAATTCTCATTTAAAAAGAACTCTGTGTCATAGAGCACCACAGAAGTCACCCATTAAGGCCCATTACATTATACCAAATGTGAGCAATGTGATTCATAGTTACATGTGTATTTACACAGTGTTTTATATATATATGTGTGTGTTTGTTTGTTTTATATCATTATATATATTAT
Source organism: Climacteris rufus (assembly GCA_013398175.1). Taxonomy (NCBI): domain Eukaryota; kingdom Metazoa; phylum Chordata; class Aves; order Passeriformes; family Climacteridae; genus Climacteris; species Climacteris rufus. The sequence continues at coordinate 23,819 of VZRZ01002965.1, forward strand.
TATTATATTATATAATTATTATTATATATTTCTATATATATTTATATTAATGTATACATATGTATTAAATATATATATTTATTTATATATGTAATCAGTCACAAAAGAAAAATGCCTTCTTCTCAAGTTACTAATATAAAACATAGGACCATGAAAGTTAAGACAAGCCATTGACATGGAAGAGATTTGACAAAATATCAGTTTCCTGATCTGTTGTCCACAATGGTGCACTCAGCTATTTTGAAAACTGTCCCCCATCACATACGATCAACCCTTTCAGGCTGCTGGAGCCGTTGCAGATTTACTCAGCTCAGAGAGAGACATCCAAGATGCTGGCATTTGTTTCCAAAGTCATTCAATTCACTTCAGGGCTATGAAAGGAAAAGAATTTCTGCTGAGTCACGAAATGGTTGAGATTGGAGGGGGCCTCCTGCTCAAAGCAGGGTCACCAAGAGAAGCCTGCTGGGGCCATGCAGAGTTCAGGTTGGTGTATACCCAAAAATGTGGAATCCACAACCTTCCTAGGCAATGTGTTCACTGACTTGTGTATCCCCTGTAGCGTTTATTCAGAGTAGAAGTTTCTCTGGAGTCACCAGTATATTCACTTCTAGTCCCACCAGCCTGAGATGCACAAATGTGATGACAGCAAGTCATATGAGACAGTGAACAGTCAGCTAGAAAAATGCAAAATTCCCAGGCAGGTATGTCACTAACAAAACACAGGAACCAGCTGGCAATGTTAAATGCTTAATATTAGACAGGGTTTTTTTAAGAGGTTGTGTGGGAAGAAGCTATAACATATAAAGGAAAAGCATATTATTACTACCATCTTATTTGACTGGCAGTTCCATTACAGTTAACCTATAGCACTGGCTTTAACCCTTTAATTGCTATATCTTTTCAGAGCTGATGTTGTCCTTGATTAAAGATATACAAGGCAAAATGTGAACTGTTTCCTGCTAAAAAGTAATATGTAATATGTAATGTAATAATGTAATATGATGTCTAAACATTCAGTCTCTTTCTAAATCTTCAGCTTTTATAGCTATCAAAGTGATCTTCAGAGCTGTAGAAGTGACTGTGTTCTTAAACACTCTGTCCATAAAAGCTTTACAAAACCAAATTTTTCTACTAGAATTTGATAGTGCTTTGCAACAATAACAACACCACTTGACATATATTTCTCAGACTTAGGAAGAAAAGCTCTGCAAGCCATCACTGTAGCTTTTGATAACAACAGCTTAGTAGAAAATATCAGTTTTTCCTCTACATATATGGTGCTTATTTTTTAAAAAAAAGCTAGTGATTTTTGAGTGTCATTATAATTGTCTTTCTGGTTTTTTGTTTGAAGTTTTAATGTCCATTTCTAGTGTAATTCACAGTTATAGACACTTCTGGCAAAAAAATTACTTTTGATACAGCTACCTTAAAATAAAATTTAACAAAAGATTGCATGCAGAAAATAATCCCTTTGTAGTAAAATGGATTTTTAATGCGATTCGGGAAAAAAAAAGCATTTTTTAATGAAAAAAATGTGTAAAATATTGCTGACGTTTTCTGAAAAACATAATTTTAATGCAAAATTTTCACATGGCTAAGCTGATTAATATTTCCCGCTAATACTTTCTAAATCTGGAAAGAGAATGACACCAGAAACAGCAACTTTCCTGTTGCAGTGGAAACAGTGGTATTTAAAAACACTTTGGCTGGAGATGTACCTGAATTCATATACACCTGTATCTAGATCACTGCTCAGAGTACAAATGTTTCTCTACAATAAACAACATTTTCAATTGTATTAGAAATAAGATCAACATTATGTCTATTTTCTGCTGCAAATTGTAACAGCCCCCTGTAAAAGGTCTGCTTGTCTCTGCAGAACAGACCTCTCAGACAGAGAAAGTAGCAATATCCCAAAGGCAGAAGCCATCAGCCATAAGTCATATAAGTGATAAAAAATGTGGCATAAGTCACACTTGCTAAATCTAAATAGCAGGAGTTTCAGTACAATTATATTTAAGTTTCTATTAAGTTATATTAAGTTTCTATTTAAATTTCCAGTCCTCGAGGGCTGGAGCACGGCCTTTGGAGCATATGTTTATGTGGGTGTGATACTCAAACTCAGCTTTTACTCCTGAAGTTTCAGTACTCGTGTCCATTTTAATCATTTATGATCATTTGCTATTGCTTCAAAAAGCCTCACATCTTTTTATTTTTTGTCAGCTTCAGAATATGGTGAGGTGACAAACCTAATTTTTCTCACAGCTCATGCATGCCACTAGTTTGCCATCAGAAGAGATACTGGACTGAAACATTATGCAATTTGCGTCACCAAAATGAAAAAAAAATTGCTGTAGGAGTTCTTGTCTTCAATTAGATGGCAAAGAAATGCAAAACAGTGTTGTACAGCAGCACAGGGTAATGCAGACTTTCATGGACTTTGTTTAATTTTGTGCTGGGAGCTGTAAGGACGTAAGGACGGTAATTGCTTACCTAAAACTTTCTCAAAATTTAAAGTCATGTTAGAACCAAACAGAAGCTTGCTTTGTACATGGCTTCAGCTTACCGATTACACATAAACTTCTACAAGAAATTCTGGTAGGTATTGGCTCCTTTACTCCAGCACTTCCATCTGAACACCAGTCCTTCAAAGTTGGTGAGCTTCATTTTGCGGAGAGCCCCAGCAACAGAAAAAAATTTATGAGAAAATTGCTCCATGTGCAAATCTGAGTGTGCATGTGCATCATGTGCATGTGCAAGCGATCAGGGCTCCCTGGAGCATGAGTCTGCTGAGAGGTAGTTCAGCATCCACCTCCAACAGGTTTTGGCAGACGTGAGCTCTCTCACAACCTGGTAGATGTTGCTGTCAGTGTCTGTTTGCCACACAAATCTGTATCCCTGCTGCTGGTACTGAGGATGACAAGTCTCTGGTGCAGCAACAGGGTTACACAGCCCAGGGCAGAAAAACCCGGGGTTTTTCTGGAGATTGTTGTGGTGGAACACATCTGCAGGAATCCTGCTTCCAAATATCTCTTTGGAAAATGAAAAAAGTTGTCAAAGTTACACAGACCAGAGTAAGACCTCTAAAAATGCATACCTTTCATCTCACTTCAGATATATGCTACTAGAAAAAACAATGTAAGAGATTTCTTGATGATATAGTAAGTGGTTATTTTAGTAATTGTAAATTAAGCAAATGCTTAAATACTTAATGGAGCATTATACTGAACAGTTAAACAAACATACTTCATAGGCAGGGAGTCTGTGCACTTTCAGCCCATTGGTATCTATGTGGGCCCTTCAAAACCAGTACACACAAATTCATCTTTCCTCAAGCTCAGGTGGAGGATGAGGGGCAAGGTGAGAAGATGAGATGAGAGAGAGCAGATGGGAAGGGATTAAGAATGTTGTTACCCTTACAAAAGGCTTAAAGTAGTGTAGTGGCCTGGAGATTGCTGCCTGGGGCTGCTTGTGAGAAAAATCTTTCTTTCCCATGGGAGGTATGAGAAACAATAAGATAAAGCAGCTGTTGTTGTTGTCCGGGTATGATATGTTTTGAATTAGGGTGGTGTAGAGCCCAGCCAACCATACTGGGGTGGTGGTTGGATTTTAAGCGAATCATGTACCTGGGTTGCTACTATAAAAAGGAAGCACAGTAAACGGGGCTCTCTGATCTCTGCGAACCAAGCTGTGTGCTGTGTCATTATTGCCACCCGCTGCCACAAAGTAGTTTTTCTGTCTTCATACACCAAACACATCTCTAGTGATGGCTTGAGCACCCAGAACTGAGGATTACATAAATTTTTGCATCAAGACAAATGTTATGTTTCTATACTGATTGTCCTAGTTACAGCTTTTAAAACAGTAGGCATTGTTCCTCTAATGCAATTAATTGCGTACATGAATTCTCAAATTATATATTGCATTTTATGTATTATATAAATTATGTGTTGATATCTCATAATCAGAGTTTTAAGGTATGTATTGTTCAAACACGCAAATAGATACCTAATTTCCTTACCATTTTCTAAAGTACTAAGGTAGTAGTTTACATATTTAAATGCCTTTATATCTTGGCAAGGACAATGATATAAGCTCCGCGTGTGAAAGTAATTGTAGTATAGTGGTTTGAGCCTGTGTAACACAGTTGAAAAAACAGAGATCAAGGTAAGACAAAAATAATGCAGCTATGTGGTGACACCAAACCTGGCCTTGAAATGCGATTTTTTTAATTGCTTTTTTCTTTACTATTTTGCAGACAACAAAAAGACAAGTGAGTTGCTGAAGCAGTAAATAAGCAAGAAACAGAATGGATAAAAACAAACCACAATTTATCCTGAAAGGAGATAGTCAATATATTTCTGTTTCTCATGAAAATCAAGGCTCATGGGCAAAACATCTCATCTAAATAAAAAAGCTTTAAAAACATTTATGTGGAAATATGTAGGTATGTGTCTGCATACCTCCACGGGCACACAGAGATATGCACACATATAAACTACATGTGGAGGAAGTTTCATGTAAAAATATGTTAACTTCATCTGCTTATATTGATGAGGTCGTGTGGCAGATGAAGAGAAAATGGAAACGCAGGCTTCTCATTCACAGATCTGCTACAAGGCATTTTGAAAGTCGTGTTTTCCTCTTCCTCTTCTTTTCTGTTTAGAAAATAATGTAAGTAGCAAGCTCTTGACAGAACTTGCTGCATAGCTGCAGAATGCTGTACTCTGTAGGATCCCAAACTAGTTTGAAAACTCTTGCCTTTGACTTACAAACAATAACAGATGAAGCCATTTTAGTATTTTCATAGATACAAGTTCATTTTCCAGAACTGAATGTCACACTTTCCTGGATGTTTTGCAGATGATCTGAATTTAATCTTACGTCAAATTTTGGATCCTTGCGAGACTGCTCAGGTATTATGAAAGGTTCAGCCAACTGAAATCCTAAGATCTCTTCCAAAATGGGCTGGTTTATGATGCCATGATTTATCAAATGAAATTTGGACCTCTAAATGACAGGTGAAAGCATAGATTGAACCAGCTGGCCAAACTCAATCCTCAGGTGTTGGGTTTTGGTGGGACTCTAGAACCATCTGTGGATACAACTTTACCTATTTTGTTTTACAGAATGTTCAGTAGGAGAAATTAGAGGATGTTTCAGAGTAACCTATCACTTAGAGCAACTATAGGAAGCAGAATGGAGATCATCATCAAGATTAAACTTTTAATGAATCACAACTTCTATATCAAAGCTATTTCTCCTTTACTATTGTTCTTAGTAAATGCAGTGATAAAGATAAAATTGAAAATCTGAAGAGATTTCTGTGCCTTGTGAATTTCATTTTCTGAATTAATAATGAAGACGAATTGTGTTTTAAAGTGCTTGTTGCCCCTTAATGGGAGGTTTGGAGGGCTAAACAAGGAACGTGATTAAACAGCAGACTCAATAAATAGGAACTGTTGGAATGAGTTAAAAATAAGACTAAGAAAAATTTTACTGTGCCTGGATCTTTCTGATCTTCCTGGATCTCAGAGTCTAAATTGAGATAATGGTGGTAAATTTTCAATCATCCTCAGATAACATCTTCAAGATCTTGAGTAGTTTGTGAAAAGTACTGTAAAATAGATGTTCAATACTTTAAATAGCAGACTATTTAAAACTGTTTAAAAACAAAATCCAGATGTGTAATTTGGCAACTTGACAAACTATTTGTCTTGTTTTTCAGATGCATTGAAAACGTACTGTAACCTTTCATAAGAGTTAGCAGCCATGGTAGTTTGAAAAATAATCTTAAGCCTAAGTGAAGGTATCTGTGTCTGGGCAGTCATCACATTAATCAGGTTTAACATGTTATCTGCAAAGCAGGATTCAAGCAGTTTGTGTTTGCATCATCTCTTTGTATGGGTTTTCCCTCTGAGAAAAAATCGTGTCTCATTAACTGTTTAAGACTAATTCAGGTTATGGTTTTGTGATTTGGGTGGATGCTTGGAAAGCTCAGAATGCCAGACTTCCTCAAAAAGAAATGCATTTTCAAAGACAAAGGCAATTGTCCCACATGTTGTCTCTAACATGAGACTTTTCTCACATCATCTCTCTACTATTTCTAGGCAAATCCAAAGGTTATCACCACTGCACCTAACAGCTTGACACACTATTCCTTCTTTATCTTCTTTGCTTGTAATACTTTACCTAGCTGGAGACATCAGGAGAGAAAGATCTTATTGCCACAGGTGATCCACTGCACATGCTGTCTCTGTGCTACTGGCAAGGTACGTTTGTTTCCTTCATGATTTCAAGTAATGCAGGGCACCAGTTTGTTTGCTTGTGAAGACCTTGGCAAGGTTGGGAGGTGCTTCTGTCTGCAGAGCCTCTGGGAAGTTGTGTAAGCTGGGATCTAGGATCTAGCCAGTACTCTGGCCTTCAAGGAATACACGAGGGGTGATGCACTGCCCAAGTGGGAGGGATTTTTCTACATTTCTACAGTTCTACATGATGCTATGGATCACTGCTCCCACCAACATACCGCTCCAGTTCGTTTCATCCTGCATGAACACTGCACTGCAAAGTGTGCCTTACTTGAGTGGCTTCGAGCACAGAGAGTTCAAATTCAAAATAGGCATTATTTATATACTTCTGGTTTACAACACCACAATCTTTCTTTGAGAAGCCTAGATAATACATAGAATTCCATGTGTTGCAAGTGCCCGAAGCAGATGCTACCTGCTGCCCCATAAGCTCAGGCCAAAAGTTACTATAATTGATACATAAATTTCCAGGTCTGAGCCACGAGGTGAATTTTCTATTGGCCTTAGAAGTTCAAAGATGCTAAATGTACAGCTAGGCATTGGGAAACACCTGACACAGGGAAATAAATGTAGGCTGGGTGACTAAGTTATTAAGGTAAATTTGGACAGGCGAAAGTTTCCTGTACTTACAAAAATGAACATGGCTGTTGTCTACACTAGTCATGGAATTAAACCAAGATAATTTGGTGTTTTAAGAAATTTACTGCTAGTTGTAATGATTCTTCACTGGCACTGTGTTACCAGATAAATGACTCATCACTTAAGCTACGAGCATCTGGCTTTCCAAGCCACTTTTTCAAGTGGGAAGAAAATCAGCTGCTTCAATAGGAACGTCATAATCTCTGACTCCTGGATCAGCACACCATTCTAGGAGCTTATAGCTGAAATACAATGAGCAAAATCTGCTTCAAGTTTGTCCTGATTACAGATACCTATCCATTAAATTTTAATATACAGCACTTTGTCTGGTGCAGGAGTCTTTCAGTGAACACAAACTACTTACTGAGGCAAAGATTAAAATGAAGAATTGGTCACAGCTGTACCTTTCACCTCTGATGAAATGTGGGACCTTTCCAACCTCAAGATTCTACTAGGATGCATGTTTTTGTGATTTCCTGCTTTTGGCAAGACTTGGTGTTCAGTGCAGCAGAGGCTGCTGTAAATACCAAGGCTGCAAGCTGATTACAGTGCTGGAGCTGTTGAACAGTTGTCAAAAAAACCATGTCTCTATATCTATTGCACTGTTGTGCACCTGTTAAAAGGTTTAGGATTGACTAGACAAACAGTTCATTCCTTTTACTCACATTGCTCAAACTAAGTAGCAGCTTTTTCTAAAGTGCTTCTAATGTTTTCAAGGATCTACTCAAGGAATAACTACTCAGGATGACTAAGAGCAGTGCAGTTTGGGGTTTTGCTCTCAATGGTATTTTGCAGCTTTAGGGATTTCTCCTATTAAAATTATGTGGTCACTTTGTAGCCAGTTTTAGCATGACATGACTGTGTGGGTATTAAAGAACACAAAATTAATGCAGTGATACAGAAATTTCTCCGTTAACACCTTGGCTACCTAAGAACTCTGTTCATCACAAGACAAGAATTTTGTAGAAAAATATTGCCCAAGGGTGTTAGAAAATTTTATCTTTAGAGAGTGTTACCATGTATGTTTTGTGAGTTACTTTATTCAGCTGCTTTTTGTACCAGTTTTAACAGACATATGGTAAAATTTGTCCTTTTGCCCAGAATGCAAAATAAGTCCCAGTTCTCAGACTGGCGTTCTCTCAATCCTTTGAGGTTTTTCTCTTAATGATTGCTTTTATAGTACTATGCATAACTTTCATGTCTATCTTCTATCTATCATACAGAAGGTTTCAAATCAGTTGTCATTATATTATTGGTCTGCTACAGCAGAAATTGAACACATATTCTACTATTACAAGGTGTTTCATATGTTTCTCTGCTCTCAAAAATTGTCTCCTACACAATATTCTATATATCTTCACATAAAATACTACCACTGTAAATTTCATGGTTTGTAAGAGCAACCACAAAATGAAAATATATGAGCTGTGATAGGAAGGGCAGTTGTTTTGTTGCTGTGCTGTAAGTAGAGCCACAGAACTTTCTTAGCCCTTCCAAGCAGCCCTTTAGCAGAGGATTTATTTCACAAAACTTAATTTCTTTGTGTAAAATAAACCTGTGTTACATATTTTTAGATCAAATAATTCCGCTCAAAATATGCCATAAACTGACATGTTGTTGATTTAACAGCAGGAAATCAGATTTAAAAGGTGACATTAACAAAACAGTTAATAAGCAAATTAGAAGTCAGAAAACTGCAGCACTTATATTGACAGACTCAAATTAGTTTCTAGTTTTAGCAGGGAGGCGTGAGGTACAAAAATGCAAAATTTCTGATGAGAATTGGTATGAAGGTATACTCTTCCATTCTTGATAATTCTTTTTGCTAAGGACATGTACTAAAATATTCTAACCCATTCAAAATATGGGGGCTTTACAGTGGTTCTTCTTGTATACATTAATAGGTTATATAGAGAGACTTTTACATTTATGTTTTGATCCTCATGGATACTGCCCTGAAATAAATCATATCAAAGCAATTTCAGCTGGAAAAACTCTGTAAAACTACGGGACTGAGTAACACAGAAAAGTTCACAGTGGTTTTCACGCCCAGTCTGTAACTGGCTAACTTTCCATAAGCAGAGGCTCTTTGGTTGAGACTTTGAAGCATTGCAGCAATTGCAGCAAACCAACAAGACTAGCAGATGCACTATCTTTTCTCTCTTTGTGTTTCAGGAATAAGCATGATACTTAGGAAGATTTTATGTGCTAGTCAGATGCCTTACTGTGTCCAGAGTCACAATGAAAAAATCATGTTCATCAGTGACACAGAGAAAATAACCAAACTGTGACAACAGAGGATGTTTCACTTTCCTGCTAGATGAAGTGAGAGACAAGAAGGAAGCATTAGCCTTGGTAGGTTCTCAATCTCTTCCTCATTCTGACTCTTCAGTTTCAAAAGCCATAAATCATAGTCAGAGTTCTAGGGTGTTTTTCTTTTCAGTCTCCTTTTAGTTCTCATAAAATATTTAATAAATCTCCCGTCTGGGCCTGTGAGCCAAGAAAAGATCACTAGGCAATGCTGCAGTTCAATCCAAGACGCCAACACAACTCCAGTAGGTCACCAGACTAAGGTGTTACAAACCAGGGCACTGAGCAAATAGTTGCAGATAGGATTCGCTCTCCCAGAGGAGGAAGGGACACTCTACCTCTGCAAGCATGTATGCAAAATCACAGGACGTTACTGAACCACAAGCCCTGATACAGATTTCCAGGGGACATTTATAATACCTGTATTTTTCTGCATAGGTATATTTCTCATTTTATTCCTGTGGGAAAATTGTTCTAAATGACCAAATTTTTTCTATTTTGTTTATGCCACGTACATCACATATACCATCCCATACATAAAATTTAGCCTTGGATTGACTTTCTAATGCACTGAGGTATTTTTCAAACTGAACTTGAACATTTAATCTTCTATTTAGGCCTGTCCTTTATCACATTCAATCTTCCCCACATTCAACACAGAGCTGTCAAATATGGCAGTGTAGCATCAGCTTATTTCCTTCTCCAGTTTTCTGATTGTCTCTCTCTGTTCATGCTGCCTTCTTGCCTTCTTTCTATTTAAACCTTTTTCAGAGACCCAGTGTATTTATGATCTCACAGACACAGTAATCAGCTGTCTTCACCATCCACATTTTTAAGATGAAGAAAGTGAAAAGAAAAATGGTGACATTTTCTAAGGGAGTGTCAGAACATATTACCTTGTCTGCATTTATTTCCTAAATAGTTCAGACAGAGACATTTGGGTTTGGTTTGGTTTGTTGCTTGTTTTTATGTTGTTTGTTGCTTGTAGAAGCAATTTAAAACACATAAGTAATAATAATAATTGAACTACTACGTATTTCAGAACAGTCTAAAAATTTGCCAGTTCTATGAAGCATACATATTATATTTATATATGTTGCATAAAAACACTGACTTTTATATCTTGTGAATATATAAAGGAATTATTGTCACAAAACTCCCTGTCTTAGAGATTTTATAGTGTGAGGCTTATGGATGATTTTTTCTGTTATTTCTTTATCAATACATATAAAAATCCATGGGTTTAATGCCACTCAAAGAGGTTTTTCTGGGAAATAGGATATGCTGAGCTGGCTGAGACAGTGGGGACTCCCTCATCTAAGCCCCTGAAAGTCTGAGAACCTCTGAGCATTCAAAGCCTGCAAATCAAAGAAAATCTCTTCAGTGAAAGGGGCCATAACTTGTCTCTTTCCAGAGAACATTATCACAGTTTCTAAGGACATGCTGGGAAGATTACTATCAGTAAATAAAGCAAATGCTGTCATGGGCATATACTTGCGATACATTCTGTATCTCCCTGCAACTTCATTTCATCATTGTTTCATCACTATCAAGAATCACCCTGCTTTCCCACCTGCTGGGGATGGCACCAGCCCTTGGGAGCCAGTTGCTTCTGCTGACAGCAAGGAGGACCATTAACGCGGAACTCCTCCTGCTGCACAACTCCAGCTATGACTGCAAAGACAAACCACCCAAAGTTTTAAACCACTTTATAACACCGTAACTTACTTTCTCCTACAGCAAGAACACAATATTCTATTCTGGGAGATGGCTGTTTCCCCAAAGTGTTCTCATTTGCCTAATGCATTCGCCGAAAGATAGGACATTATCTGCCTACGCATAAAATGCAGGAGTGGTGTTATTTCCTCAATATGCATTATTCATTCAGAAGGAGAAAACTTTCCTTGTTAAGATAAAGCTTCTTGGGCTGACTTGCTGCGTCTATTATTAATAAATAACTGAAATGTTATTTTAGAGATCTAAACACACAACAATGCATTTTATTTATATAAAAGCCATAGCCAAGAGAATAATCAAAAGTTAATTTTGGTAAAAGAGAATACAGTAAATTCTACAGGAAAACAAATTTGCTACAACACATTTTGACTTGCAGAAAGGGAAGGAAAAAAGAAGAAATGAAGAAGGAAAACAGTTTAGGGTGCTGAAACCCTTCTTTTGAAAAGACTCTTTGTGAAAAGAACAGGGCGTAAAAGGCAGACAGGAGAAGGCCAGGATCAAGCCAGGACAGAATCATAGAATGGTTTGGGTTGGAATGGACATTAAAGATCATCTAGTTCCAACCCCCATGCCACGGGCTGGAATGTCATTCACTAGATCAGATTGCTCAAAGCCCCATCCAACCTGGCCTTGAACACTTCCAGGGAAGGAGCATCCACAGGTTCTCTGGGCGACCTTTTCAGTGTTTCATCACCCTCTGAGTAAAGAATTTCTTCCTAACATCTGATCTAAACATGCTCTATTTCAAAACATTACCCCTTGTCCTGTCACTATCTGCCCATATAAAAAGTCCCTCTCCTTTGTATAAGCCCTCTAAACATACTGAAGGGAAGGAGTCCCCAAAAGCCTTCACTTCTCCAGGCTGAAGAATACAGAGTCTCTCAGCCTGACTTCATAGGAGATGCATTCCATTCTTTGGATCACCTTTCTGGCCACCTTCTTGACTTGCTCCAACAGATCCATGTCTTTCTTCTGCTGATAACCCCAGACCTGGACTCAGTACTCCTGGTACAGTCTCCAGAGGGCAGAGCAGAGGGGCAGAATCTCCTCCCATGTCCTTCTGGTCATGCTGTTTTGGATGCAGCCCAGGACACAACTAGCATTCTGGGCTGCCAGTGCACATTGCTGGGTCATGTCCAGATTTTCATGCAGAAGAACCCCCATACCCTTCCCTGCAGGGCTGCTCTCAATGACTTCTTCTCCCAGTCTGTACTCATATCTGGGACTGCCAGGGCAATACTTGGCACACGGACTTGTTGAACTTCATGAGATTCCCATGGGCCCACTTCTCAAGTTTGTCCAGGTCCCTCTGGATGGGATCCTCTCTTTCTGGTGTGTGAGTTTTTTGTCATCTGCAAACCTGTTGAGGGTGCACTCATTCTCACTGTTAATGTCACTGACAAAGATATTTAAGACAGCAATCTGAGGGACATCACTTGTCACCATCCTCCACCTGGACATAGAGCCATTGACCTCAACTCTCTGGCTGTCTCCACCCAGCAAATTCCCTATCCACTGTATAGAACTTCCATCAACTCCATGTTTCTCCAACCTGGAGATAAGGATGTCCTGTGGGACTGCATCAAAGGCCTTACAGATTTCTAGGTAGATAACATTGGTCAGTCTTCCCTTGTCAACCGTTGTATTCATTCTCACAGAGAAGACCACCAGACTGGCCAAGTGAAATCATACTGGTTGCCTTGGATCACCCTCTCCTCTTTTATGTGCCTTAATGTATCTTCTAGGAGGATCTACTCCATGATCTTCCCAGGCACAGTAGTTCCCTGGGTCTTCCTTTCCTCCCTTGTAAAATATGGGAAAGCTGTTTCCCTTTTATCAGTCATTGGGGATGTCATCTGACCAGCATGACTTCTCAAATATGATGGAGAGTGGCTTGACAACAATATCAGCCAGTTTTCTCAAGACCCTGGGATGCGTCTCATTGAGTCCCATTGACTTGTGGCTATCAGACACGATCACAGCCAGGCAATGGGCTGCAGAACAGGCTCTCAAGTGTTCTTTGTTACACCTCTTCATGTTGGACTGCAGCAGCAGCCAGATGTCCAGAAGTTCTATGCATCTGTTTAAAAACAGCACTTCCACTGCCCTTGCCCTCCCACCCCCAACCCTGTGAGACAGACAAAAGACAGAGATTAAGGGTTGAGATAAGAACAATTTACTGGAAACAGCAATGAGATAAGAATATGAACTGGAACAGCAACAATATTAATAACAGAAATGTACAAAGAGAGGGTGATTTACATGCAAAAAATGCCCACTGACCAGTGTGGCACAATCCTGAGACAATGAGCAACATGGTGAACAAACACTCTGTGCCCACACTTTTCTTTCTTTCAAGCAACACACCTCTCCTCTGAAGTGAGAATCCCTCACTATCACCAACCCTCTTCCTACCTCCCAGCTGTGTGTCCCTGTTGTAGCATAACAACCTAGACACACCCATACAGCTCCAGGCTGCACCCCCTCATGGCTAATGCAGAAAAATTAACTCTGTCCTGGCCAGAACCAGGCCAATATTTCACAGGGCCGTAACATTTGGCACCAATGGGTTTAGCATGTGAACTATTTTTTTCACATTTTACAGAAACATAAATTTGGTATCACTCACCCGGTCACAGAAACCACGTGCATAGAAGTTAATTGCTTTTCTTTTTGTCATGCTATATCTTAAGAGCATTTTACTATTCTAGTTTACGTAACTAATTCATAGTTCGGGCATGAAAGTGTGGGAAGTAATATTCAAAAATACTAAGTGAATGTCTTCAAAATTGTTTAGCTGTGGTTTTGCTGGAAGTTGAGAGAGACTGGTAAGGCTCTTGTCCCTTCTCTTTTATCCACTCAGGTAGTACAAACCTTCTGAAGTACAGCAGGATCAGGACTGTTTCTGCCTATGGTGAAACTGATTTGTGCTACCTTGAAGAATGCAACCTAAATCTGTCTCTCTGTAGTTTCCCTTCAGTAGTGTTAACAGAAACCCTTGTAAAAGTGTATGATATTTAAATAGATAGGAGAGCTAAATGAAGTAAATAAAATTAGTATTTGATACTTTGTAATTATTATTTGATACTTAAACATGCGAGTTTAGGATAAACTGTGTTGGCCAAGACATTTGTTCCTAACATGTCTACCTTCTGTATTTCCTGCAATCTGGTGTACATATGTGCTTTTGTAGCTATGGTTGTAGTGGCATGTTGCAGTGATATTATGCCTGTTAACAAGTTGTTGTGTCAGTTTTGTATGACATACATGACAGTAAATGAATGGATAGATGAAAAGTCCGCCTAAGCCTACTTGCACCAGCTTTCCAGCAGGAAGTCCCTTCTGTTTGGTACTGATGCCACAGTGATGTACCATAGTTTTGATTGTAGTTGTGAATATTCATGTGATATTGTGTATTTGTACTTCAGAAAGTGCTGAACTCATGGACTGTGAGGATTGCAGATGACTACACTTTATTTCTTTGGAAAATCTGGGAAATCTATTAAGAGACAGACCAAAATGCATGATGCATTCATAGAAATTCTGCAGAGTATGGCAATTTAAGCAAACAAACAAAACTGAAGTGTATTCCGGAGTTACACCCACCCTAAAAACTGAGTATAGACACTTCCTTCAAGCTGGTATTTGATATTTAATACTTCTTCATGAGATGCTTAAATTAATGGGCTTTGCATTATTCTAAAAGCACACACATTTTTCAATGCATCGAGTGGAAATAAATTACTAAAAAGTAACTTATTTTAAGAAAACAACAGAAGAGGGTACAGTATAAACATCTTGCAATCTATACATGCCAACACAAATATTTGATGGCTACTTTGGTGGCAGGTCTAACTCTAAGGTACAGATAGGCCATTCCTTTTTAGCAAAAAACAGCCAAGACAAACATGGTTATGTCAGAACTCATTCTCACAGTGAAGTACAGGTAAGATTTACCCTCTCAGCAGAGGAAACACCTGTGTGGGGTCAGTTGCTGTAGCATCATGGAGTTTCCCACCTTCCAGCTGGTAATTTCAGAGGACAAGAGCATGCTTACTCAAGAAAAGCCTCTCTGCTCACCACAGGCAAGCCACCATAGAATAAGCTTCCCAAACTCTTTTTTTCCTGTGGCTTGGGGTTTGGTGGTTTGCTGTTTGTTTCTTTGAGTTTCTGATTTGGTTTGGTTTGGTTTGGGGCTTCTTAGCAGGGAAGATTTCTTCAGTGTCTTCATCCCAAAAATTCACACATACTTTTCATGTTTTAGACAGTGCTTCACATGTCAGTGTCAATCTTCAGCACCAGTCCTGCGGTTTTCTTTTTTTTTTACTTTAGCTGCATATTTAATAGTCTGCCTGGGCAACGGACAGGCTAGCTACACCCACTATCTGTGATGAATAAGACCTGAAAACCCAGACTTGGCTGAAGAGGAAGAAAATGCTGGCTAGGAGCCACATGATCTGCTCCCATATACTGTGTGTCATTTGGGTATTGCTGATCTTTTTCTGTCCTTTGTATTTCATTAGCATTAGTATCTTCTTACATCTTCCTGACTTTACTGCTGTCTTTTCTTTCATCTTGGGGCCTGTTTTGTACATCAGCTTCATAGCTGCCTGACTTTCAGCCTTACCTCTGACCACAGTTCCTGCACAAATTTTTGGAAAGGTGCAAATTTCTCCACTTCCTGACCTGCTGGCTTCTGGAGATCTTTTGTCCTACCTAGCATGTCCCTTGCCACTGGCCATATCCACCCATATCAAAATAAATATTTCCCAGCAATAGGAAGCAGGTAATAGCATTATATATGCCATGTTGAAAATGAAATGCTGAAAATGCTGTCTGTAGTGACGGCTTTCACCTATTCCTTTTTCTTACATAAACTTCTGCTTCAGTGTAGCCAAAGGAGGCAATTGCTGGGGTGTCAGATGCAATGTGAAATTAAATGTGATTTTTGACAGGCCAGGGAATTGTCTGAACAAACATGTTTTTTAACACATCTACGTACTCATCAAGACAGAGTGGAAGTTGAGATGCCTTCCATCACCATCAAAGATCAAAATCCTAAAATGATGGTAGAAACAGATACCTTGTTGCTGCAGCAGCTAGTACCCTTCACTGATTTTTCTACTCTTTCACATCTTTTTGGTGAGAAAGAGACTAACAGAGCAAGAAAGGCAGGTAGATAAGGGTGGTAATTCTGGCACCAAGTGAGCAAGCAGGCTTTCACTTGGCTTTGTGCATGTTTTTTGCAGGGTCTGTAGAACAAAATTAGCTTCCAAAAAGATTTTGAAGGAAACCTTCAAAATTTGCATCTCAAATGATTGATCCTTTCATTTTATGTCCTTTCTGTTCTCCCTCACTTAGTTGTACAAATCCTTGTTCATTTATCAGTGAATTCTTAAAGCCATGAATACAGTGAAATACAGTGAAAATACATCTTGCAGCATTTTGTTACAGTGGGTGTAACAGACCAGAGCCTTATGAATTTTATCTTCAATGAGTACACCAACCTCTCTTCAAAAGAGAAGAGCAAGTCCATGGCAGATTTTCTTGACTAATGATTTAAACCACTAGAGCCAGGGTTAGGTTAATTCTTTCCTTCTTAACTGGAATAGATAAAAATTATGTGTCTGGTAAATGCTCAAGTTGGTCTTGATGCTCAAGATGGAAGACTCATAAACCCAAAGAAGTCCTATGATTTATTAACAGTCTAACAAAATCAATTTAGTGCTGAGAATGGAGTGAAGGCTGAAAAGTAAAAGTCTTCCTCTTCTATATGTCTTATGTAATGCAATCATGTACATGAAGAGGAAGAAAAAATTCAACCTGCTGGAAATCTGATACATCATTGATGTGTCATTGTTGACATTACCAGAGAAATAATTTTGTCATCTTGGGTGTGTCAGCTGTAAGGAAATAATGTTTGCATATGCTATTCTGGTTATCGCAAATAGAGATCTCTACTGTCAGAAGCCAGCCTCTCAAATACCTACCATTTGAATCAGTACCTCATTTTCTTTCACAAACCAGAACTTTTCGTGTTCTTCAGCACTCTTATTTGTGGGTTTTTGGGATATTTTGAGAACACTTTTGGAGAATGGTTTCCCCAGTATTTTGCTGCATACAGGCTTCCTCAGAATTGGCCTCTTGAAGTTCCAAAGGACAGGGAGAAAATAGGATACACATGAAGGAGGTGGAAAGGGAATAGGATGGGGAAAAGGAAACCAAGCTGAAATAATTTTCTAGGAAATTAACTATACCTGTAGCTTTAGTAAGTCTCTGGTGTCTCATTCTGCCAGTAATGCAAATATATATCTTTTTGTTCTATTGAATTTATGTAATTATGTACGTCTGCTTCACAGTTTCTCTAACTTATTCCCAACCATTTCTTTTCACATGGAACTTTCCACATTTAAATGGTCCATAACTTTAAAATTTTCACTCTGGTTTCATTCAAAACCTCATCATCTCATCTTTGATTGCTCCAAAGCCTCAAATAATCCTTTAGCACAGAGCCAATATAAACTACTTTAGCAAAGTAACTGGAAAAAAATCAGTTTGCCAATTTGTCTAAACCTGCTTTTACATTCTTACGCTCCAGAGAAATTCCTGCAGATGATACTACATTATAATTTTAATCATTAACTGGGTCGTTTTAGTATGCAAGCTTGCTTTGGTTGCCACACTAATTACCAGATAGTTATAAATTAGAAAACAAATTGTTCTTAAAAGCATTTAGCATTTCAGCAAACACTTCATGACATTATCAGCACTGCAATTTTACACCCTTAAATTAATACCTAGGATTATACTATTTTATGTTACAAAATTATGCCAATATTCAGGTAAACCGTGTACTGCAATTTTATGGTATTCTTATTATATTGATTTCCCAAATATATTTAGGCATTTGTAAATCCAAACATCATTTTTAGTGTCTCAGATTTATTGAAAAAATAGTTCTACTATTGACCCAAGAATAAAACTACTGAATAAATCTGTCAGATTTGATGAGACAACTCAGATATTAATTTGCAGGGAAACAGCAGAGTACTTGGAAAGATGAATTAGTTATATAATTGCAATCTCTTTAGTCATAAAATAGTGCAAATTTCTTATATTAAACAAATGGTGGTTCTTCTCTTTCTTTATATTTTCATATCCATTACCATGTCTAAATACTTTAAAAAGTTACTTTTAGAACATAAATGTCATCCATTCTATTATTAGAGGCTAAAACGTATCCAAGCATTTAGGTCAATGTATTTGTATGTGCCAAAACAAGTTAATCTTTAGAAAGTGAAGCTATTTCTTATCCCATGGCCAAACAGTCTCTTCACTGACTCAAAAAGTAGAAGAACCTTTACGTAAGAAAAAAAACATGTAAATAGGCATTTTTTAACTGATGAAATGGGACCAGGTACTCTGTTATAAACAGAAGGCATCAATACTGTTCTGTTGCTGTTATCTGGCTTTCCTGATAGGCTACTTTCAGCCTTTATTTCATTAATTTATTATCAGTATAGATCTTTTTTTCTAATTGTGATGCATAGCTGTGCCTTTTTATTTATAGTAAAGACTATTTTCTTAATTACATTGTTAAAAATAACTTCATGAATGGACAAGAGCACAGACCCTAACACTGGGTTAGGGTCATCAACAGATTATCTCCAGATTATCTGGATTATGTGATTACCCCTGTGAAACGTAGGTGTGTTACAAATTAAAAATTAATCAGATTTTACAAAAACTATTATTAAGTCAAGATAACAACTGTTGGCCTAAATATATTTAAGACATGATGTATTTTAGTGTGGATTTGATCAATAATACAGTGAAGCACAAAAAGACTAGTAAACCCCAAATTTTTAAAAGATCTTGCACTGACTATACTGAGTAGTCTTGGTTATAGGGGTTTTGCTGTTGTTACCGTTTCCATTCCCAAGTAAATTTCAAATATGTCTTTATCTTGACCATTTTTCCCTCCTACAGCATTCTTCCAATATTTTAACAAAGCCAGCTTCATTTTTTCTTGGCAATTTGGAGATTTGGTTCTCCTTGGAATATTGTGCAGAAAAAGGCACATGCATTTCCCCAGTTGTGTGAAATTCAGTGAACTGGGTCAAAAATATAGTGAAGGAAAAGAACTTATTTGGAGTTCTTGTGAACCAGAATGCCCCTTCCATAAGATCTCATGTTCCGATCAGAGCAAACAAGTCCAAGGGATTCTCCAAGAAGTCTGGCATATAAAATAACCCTACTCACAAGTAACTGAGTGCAAAACTCACTGTTCTCTCTGCATTTCTTGGGAAGAAATTACTTTACAAAATTGTGGTGAAGATAGAGTTCTGCACTGTGCACATATCTTAACATTTATACACACAGACATTGAAACTCTTTTTGCACCTATCAAGTAACAAAAGTTAACTTCTAAATTAGGGACTGGAAAATAAGTCAAAACACAACTTTAAAATTAAGTATTAAATTTCCTTGCACTCTTCATTAGGAACACAATCCATGTTACACGGCATTGCTAATATCACTTCTTTAAAAAGAATATGTACAGGAGAATGTAAGCACAGAGATAGTTACTGCTACTCTGAATACACACTGTAGGACCTTGGCCCCCTAGGGGAACTACATGAAAATACTGTCTTAAATACTAACGGTCAAATTTAGTTCCAACAAATTTACAATAAAACAAATGTGAAATCAATGGAACCACTCAGAAAAGACAGTTGAATGATACGAAAATATATTAAAATATTATCTTTCTGTTCTTAATAATTAAATACTTCATGTGAAAGGAGTTGTATTTCTCCTGCCCAAATAATGGTGCCCATAATCTGTGAGTTAGAAAGCTTAATAGAGAATGGATCATCATGGAGTCAACTTGAAAGCTCTTCTGGGCACGCTTAAAAACTACTTGTATAACTTACCTATGTGCGGTTTAGGATTTCATTATTTGTAATGCAATCTAATTACCATTTGTATATCTACCATTGAAGATTCTCTCTATTATTTACTTTAATTTGCAAGCTATCTATATTTTTTGACAAAATAGCTTTCACATCCTCAGCTGTCATCTTTAGGAAGTACTTTGTCAAAGACAACAGCTGTCAGAGCAACCTCAGAAGTCCTGGGAGAGGCCAAGTGGGTCACAGGTGATTCAGGATTTGCTCCTGTAATAGCCTGTTAACAGTGGTCATGAAAAACAAAGGCCTGAAAAACAAAGTTTTTTGACTTATAGCCCTGCAAAAATCAGGCTGCAACTTTCTAGATGTTTAAGTTTCAGAGTCTTCTGTAGATTTTAATATGTGAAGGGCTTTCAACCTGCAGTGTATACTACCAGCTGTTAGACACTACTAGGGAATTTAAAAATGCCAGCACATCAAGAAATATATGCAGAATCTCTCATGCTTACCTCTGTGCATGAAAAAGCCTAGTGGCGTGGACTTCACCGCCGTATTTTTATATTTCAGCTTTTACAGGGAGAAAGGCAGTCACATATTTCCCCATTATGATATATTAATAACTGGAAATAGAACATCATTGCTATTAAAAAATTTCTATCATCTATTACTTTGTTGCTTTCATGATTTGAATTTTTATTAAAAGGAAAACTACTGGTAGACTACAACTGTGATATTTTAATTGCTACTGTGGATAGGATTACTGATACTATTTCATGGCACCAGCATACATGTCTACAGGATTTATTACTCAGTTCATGTCTGCTCTTTTATGGATTTCATCCAAGAGATGCTTGAACACCAAGCTCTTGAAATGTGTCCCTTGTAGTGATTCAACTGCACTGAGCTGCATCAGCAAATAGCATTGACACGAAGGCAGCAACTGTTACATTCCAGCATAGTTTGATTTAGAGCGGAATTTTTTTAGATGTATTCCACTGTAACCCTTTTCTATCCAGTACTTAATGCAAGCCAGATTTTAAAATTAGTTTAATGGAGTTTAAAAGATTTTAGTATTTCTCTGAAATTTTACCTTGCAAATAGAATAAACAGCAGTGTAGGTATGATTCATCATGTGAAGAAAAATCCAAATGTGCTGTATTTGTTTTAAGTCCTGCTTAAGTACTTAAAGAAAAATTATGTAGGAAATCTTAAGTATCAAAATATTTTCAAAGATACTTCAAAAGATATAAAATCTAGAGTTCTAGGCATAGAATCTCTACACAGCTAGCATCTTTGTTTATATATTCTGTTTCAATAATGAACTGTGGATATCAAATAACATTCACTAAGCCTGCTGCATGCATAAAAGAAATTGTGAGTGAAAATTTGGGCATGGAATCATTGAAACATCATTAAATATTTGGCTCCGAGCTTTACACTGGTCCATCAATATGCAATGAATACAAAGCAGATTAAAAGAAGAGGTCAGTATACTGGTAGTTCACTAATCAGCCACTGGCCTCTTACCAGAAACAGCACGTAAATCTCATTAAATTGCTCTTTATCTAAGTGGGAGAAGAATGTACATCAACTGCCTTTGTTGAAGGACAAATGGCATATGAGTGCTAACGCTCTTACTGTTCTCAGTGATGGAGACAAAGAACAAAAACATAAACACAAATAGCATTTGCTAGGTGTTATATTGTAATTGTTAAATAATGGGCAACACTAGAACAAGAAAGGACAGTGGCTGAAACCTGGTGACAGACATGAATGAAGATTTGTTTTTATAAAGTGCAAGTCTCCGATGTGATAGATTAAAGTCAGTTTTGCCATGGCATTCATTTCCAGAGCACTGTGTGAATACCAAAGCAACACTAAATTCTGCGTATCAATAATAGTTCATTTATGGATTCTGTTCTGGGAAATTATTAGCTGTACTGAACTACAAAACTGATGCACTAGAGTTGGGGTATTACTTGGAAACTCTCTCTGATTATGTACTACAGGCTAAATAGTGAAGGCGATCCTGTTTATGGTTGATTTTAGAAAAATTACTATCATTGCATTGTTCCCGAGAAAAGCAAAGGATTAACAAAAGGAATGTCTTAAATATTAAAAAAAATTTAAAAAAAAAAAGTTTTCTACAAACAGGTCCCTAAAAAAATCCAGACCAAAAAAGGAATGTGATTTCTTATGTAAAGACCTCACTACAAGTAAGACTAATGATATCCTTGGCTGTATTAGCAGTATTGCCAGCAGGTCAAGGGAGGTGATCTTTCTGCTTCCCTCAGCACTGGTGAGGCTGCATCTTGAGTGCTGTTTCCAGTTCTGAGTAGTGCATTGCAGGGGGGATGTGATCATACTGCAGAGAGTGAGAGAAGCAACATGAAAATGATGAGGAGAGAAGAGAATGTTCAAGGGGACTGCCATAAATGTATAGAAATACATGAAGGAAGGGTGCACAGGTGTCCAGGCTTCTTGCCTGGATGCTTCATTCGTGTGTATCACCAGGTTACAGCCACTGCCTTTTCTTGTTCCAGTGTTGTCCATTATTTAACAATTACACTATAACACCTGGCAGTGGTGCCCAGTGACAGGACCTGAGGTAG
Source organism: Climacteris rufus (assembly GCA_013398175.1). Taxonomy (NCBI): domain Eukaryota; kingdom Metazoa; phylum Chordata; class Aves; order Passeriformes; family Climacteridae; genus Climacteris; species Climacteris rufus. The sequence goes on from VZRZ01002965.1 coordinate 46,337, forward strand.
AACCACCGAAGATTCCCTGTGAATGTAAGCAACCTCTTTTTCTTTTTGCTGTGAGAATGACTGAGCACTGGCACAGGTTGCCCAGGAAAGTAGTAGAATTTCCATCCTTGGAGATTAACAAAAGCCATCTGGACATGGTCCCAGGGAGTTAGCTCTAGATATCCCTGCTCAAGCAAGGAGATTGAACGAGACGAATTCCAGAACTGCCTTCCAACATCAACCATTCTGTATATGGAATACTTTCGGATTCGGAAAATATCTCTGAAAGAAAATAAAGCCATATCTGAAGTTCATATGGAATCATATTCAGAAATTAGATTTTTCTTACTAGAACTGCCATATGCTTCTCTTGACAGCAAATTATTTAGTTTACCACTTCTAAAATTTGATATAGCTAAGGAATGAACGAAACATATTACACTGACTTATTGTACCTAAACACATTTTGTGGTTCATAACAATTTTTTTTCTAATTGGTGTGGTGAGGGGTTTTTTTATCCAGAAAGGATGTAGCACAAAGTTACAAACATGGTAAATCAGTCTTGAAGAATTATATGTGTGAAGAGAATAATTAGCACAGGTTTTAAAGAAAGAAAAATAAACCCTTCTCCAACTGGGCAGTAATACAAGTCCTGTGAGAAGAAGGATTCATTTTTAATTGCTAGGGAAGTGAAGATATTTGATGAATATAAATGCTATTTAAAAATGACAGGCAGAAAGAATGCTAGCCTCCCTGTGCAGAGAGAGAAACATATAGGTTCACTAGTACACAGTATTTCTTACAGAGAAGGCATACTGGCTATTGAGCTCTACTGCAAGCTGCTGTCTAGGGAAACTATTTCCAAGCTGAAACCACTGATGACCCATGTGGTCATGATAACTAGTTACATAGGGTTATAGGGACATATAGGGAACAACATAAGCAAAGCCCAAAAAGTGGCATTAAAAAATGTAATGCTAAACTGCACTAAAAAAGGAAAGAAAGACTACAAGAAAATCAGAAGGCTGACAGAGTCCATTAAAGTTGGTAGGAAAGAGTTTGCAGTAATGCCAGGAAATCAACAGAGTCTAAGGTCTGCAAAATTATAACAAGCCCCCTTTATGACACAAGGATCTACATATAAACTAAATTCACAATCTGAATATGACAAAGCATGAGACAGAATTTCTTAAGACACTTGAAGAATTTTCTTATAGAATGGAGAACTGCTTGGGACTGAAAACTACCTCCTTAATAACTTGGAGAGGAGAAATAGGGTTTCACAGTCTAGACGAATTTCAAACTAGAAATTTTAATGTCTAAGTTTTTATGCCTATATGATTTTTTAAACAGAAACAAAAATCCCAGAATTCTAAAATTTTGCCCACTGTGACTGTTCTTCCTTTTAACAACCAAAACTATAAAATAGCACTGGATGAAGATCATGGGAGGCTTTTACTGTAAGCCAATGAAAGAGAGCCACAGACATTGCATAGAAATACATTAAGCTTATAGGCTTCCTGTTTGTAAATGAAAACATTATCTAATAACATGGTGCTATGAAGATTGAAAGACACAGACAGCTGACTTTCATCCCTGATGGGGCTGAAATTCCTTCCTCAGCTCCCACATCTCCCAGGGAAATATGCCTGGTGCAGAATGCAATACCACTGTGACAACCTTTGTGTGTCTTCCTGGAAGTATCTTTTCCAATGTCCAAGCCCTCAGAGGCCTTGGAAAGGCATGTGGGAGAGGACCACAGCTGCCATGTCTTCCTCACTCCTTCACCTTTGAGATGGAGATGAGAACTAGCAGTTTTACGTGCCCAAAGATGTGCAAAGGCAATAAAAGGATATCACGTAACCTCCATCCCTCCTTTTATATGTGCAATAAGATCAGGCACAATTTGGTCACAAACAGTAAAATTATCATTGCTTTCAAACTTCAACAATGAGTTCTATGACGATTGTGCAATAAATGCCTTCAGTAATCTCTGGAATGATTCTGGACAGTCACAAAGCTTCTGGGGCTCATGATGACATACATGTCAAATCAAGAGCTCTGCTGCCATTCAAACAAACTTAATGTCTCATATATTAGCTCAGTTAACATCTGTTAAGAACTATGATGTTTTTCTCAGGCTCATTTCTAAAATTTTATGAAAGGATATTTTGTAAAAGGTCAGTAAATGTATTACCAAACATGTTTCCATAGCAAGAATGTTTATACCTTTTACCAGAATGCTTTCCAGAGATGCTTGTACTTTGACAGATTTCCAATATTCAAGTAAGCTTAAGCCAAATTACTCATTCTTTCTTTTGGGGGTTAGGGGGAGGGAGATTTTTTTTCTCTCATGCCTAACATTTTCATAATTCTGTCTCTCTTTTTTTTTTTTTTTTTAATCAGCTTTGAATTCCTTGTTTCACTAGTCATTTTTAGTGAGGAGAAAAGAGAGTGGTGCTTTTTAAATTACAGTGATTTTGTCTTGCGCAAAAGATGATATTAGATTTATCAAAGGTGGTTGCCACAGCAGTACTCTGATAACACCGAGTTCCTTTGGAATTCTTTCTCTGAGTTAAACATAAGAATTTTATTAAATATTTTAACTCATGATTATATCTAGGTGGATATTCTCATGTTTAAAAACTTGATGCCCTTGAGAAATTCAGCTCTTTGGCTATATGGTCTATATTGGGCAATGACTGAAATATTAGTACCACATAACATGTAGGAATGCTGCCAATGCATTTGATGAAGCCAGAATTAATTAGGGACTACATCATAATTTTATATTTACTATACAACTTTCCTGACTATCTAGATCCAAATATGACTTGAATCCTGTAATATTGCAAGTGTGAAACAGATACGATTTCTTCTTTATATTTGTAAGCATACCAACCCCCCCCCAACATTTTAAACAGAAGAGAAAAGCAACCTAAGCTTGCTTGTAATACCAAGATGTTTGAAAATACAGTTCTCATACTTCTTGAAAGTTTTGCCATGTCATAATTTTGGCTTTCAATACTAAGTTATTTACAAACATGACATGTTGTAATGCAAAGAATTGATTTCTCTATTTCTGTGTCATCACAGCTGAGTACTTGGAATCATGTATCCTAATGGTTCAGAAATTGTATTTCTCCTTAATATAGTATAATGTATAAGAGGACACACAAATGACAGCTGTGTCAAACCTGGCACAAATCTAGCTGACCTGTATACAGATGGAACTTAGTGGTTTGGCTTTATTTCATTCACAAGATGAAGATCATTGAGCAGAGTTGTGAGAAAGTAAGAAATACTATTATTCTACTTGAGAAAAAGTCCACAAGTAGGTATGTTTGTCAGAACGTTTAGGGGCACATACAGGTGTGTCCTTGGATTTCTCTTGTATCCAGACCTTTGAAAATACTCCTAATAATTTTTTAAAGTATTTGGTGTTCACTCTAGACACCAAAGACTCTGTGTGTGGAACTTCCAGTTATCACATAAACCAGTAATGACCTCTGCAATTTCTAGGCCACCACTTCCCAAAATCTTATTAGCCACAGACACTCTTCAAAAAATCAGAGGTATTTCACAGAGTGCATTCAGCCTCCCATTCACATCACTACCTCTCCTTTGCTCTGTCAGCTGTACTGCTGGTGCTAACAGAACTCTCACGCAGCCAGGCTCACCAGGCAGGCAAGCAGGATCGTGCATCAGCATTACAGGCAAGTCTGCCCTGGCTCCCCAGCACACCCATCCCAGGAGCACAATGCAACAACACCCAGGCTGCTTCTCCAGGCCAAGATACACCAGGTTACTACACTACTAGGTTACTAGACTACTAGGTTACCACACTACTAGGTTACCACACTAGGGTTAAAACCTAAGGCAACAAACCTCTCATAATATTTTCTTTCAATCCTCTCCAGCACAGCTATCATGGAGACAAATCACATACTGACCTTCACCTTTGGTTAATGTAGTCACCAGCACTGCTTCTGAAAAGAGGAAAATGGTCTTTCAGCACTTTTTTCACTGCTGTTGTCTTCACACACTGTAAAGACAAAAGTAAGAGGACTATGCCTGTGTCTATACACCACTCTGTAAATTTTGTCATTCCCACATAACAAACCTTTGACTGGTAAGCACTTACACCTTTTCTGCTGGTTCTACTACTGCCCCTTTTCCATTCATGGCAAAGGAGTTAGAAGAAAATGCAGTCATAGTGGCAACAGATGACATACTCCATGCAGCTCATTCAGCTCCTTCAGATATCTCCAAAAATTTCTTCTAAGAATTCCTGCTGTTTCCAGATGGATAAACTAGCTTTAGGAAAAGTGAATCAAACCAGTTTCAGTGTTCTATTGGAAAAACTTCATTGGCCAACCAAGAATAACATGAAGATTTCAGAAAATGTTCATACAGAATTTTCTGCTAAAAATGGTACCTAGACAAATAATGAATTGGTTTTTTACATCTGCAACTGCTACCAGCCTTGGTTTACACATCAAAGGCTTACTTCACAAATTTTTTTTTTCATGTATTTAACATACCAGCTTTTAACATTTCTGACTTTCAGCCTGACAAGTGAAACTATATCCTTGAAACATACATTAATTTGTTTTAAAATTTAAACACATTATAGTCAACACAATTTTACCTTTATTCCAGAACCTTTATATTTTAAATTCCACTTAAAATGTATTTGGCATCCTATGACTAAGCTCAGACAAATGGCTGATGTAGATTGCTTCAGGCAATAACAGCTTTAGTTGCTACTGCTAAATTTATCTTCGATTGTGAATCAAAACCTTTAGGAAAGCAGCTTATTCCTTTGTAGTGATATAAAATAGAAACTACATTGAAATAGATATCAACAGCTAACACTAAACACCGTCTTGTCTGTACGTAGTTGAAAAAATATTTTTAGCTAAAAAAAAGTGGATCAGATTCTTACAGACAATGACACAAATACAAAAATTTGATACGCAATTTCTCTTAACAGTGAGTTCTTTCAGTTCCCATATGAATACAGCTAGCTCATGAACTTCACTAAAAAGAAATAGTCTTTGGACAGGCAAACTAGCAGTGATATTTTCATACTTTAGCAGACCAGGAAATAGTTAAGTTAACGATTTTGCACATACTGAAAATCCATTGAAAATTTTGTCTATATAATTAATTAATCTTGCCTATGAAATCAATTAAGTAATCTGTGTTATTTCACTCTGACCAGCACCACCAGTTAATAATGTATGTCTCACAGTTAGCGACCAGGTCTTTGTGAAGTTTATCATCTTACTTTTTTTCATATATAATGCTACTAAAATATGTAAGTAAAATATATAAAATATGTTGCTTCCTTCCTTCCTTCCTTCCTTCCTTCCTTCCTTCCTTGTGTCTCATTCTTCTTATTGCCTTAAAAACAGTGTAGCAATTTAAATACTCACATTTACACCTTTTTAATCTTGTTTATGGCAGCACTTATCTGTCAGATTTCTTTCTTTTTTTGCTAGGTTTCTTAATATCAGTTCTCTCATATCTGTGGAACACAGTAACTTCTACTACTCTGACAAATCTACCAACATTAAACAAGAATAAACATCCCAGCCACTAGATTTTGGAGAATCACAATTTTTATTTCTCCCTGGCTTTGATGATCAACAAAACAGCACTATTAACATTTAAACATAGTCCACGACTATCTAAATTGATATGTCACTGACATGTATTGGACAGCAACACCTCTTCTTGTTTTCAAAATTGTGAACTCATGCAAATACTAAAACACCTTTGCATTAATTTCTAGGTTTTATTCAATCCTACTTTACACTTCCTTATAAATGGAAGACAAAAGTTGGAGCAATCATAGGACATATTATCACATCTGTAGAGCACCTCAGGTTGTTTCCAATTCCTCTGTTCAACAACCCAAAAATTCAGTTTAGTCATTCTTCGTAAGCTGAAGGACAAATTTGCATGGGAACTACACAGCTTCCCTTATTTATAAGACAACTACTCTTGAATTCAGATGACTTTTCTCCACTGCTTGATCCTGTCAAAAAAAATCAGGTGCTTAAAAGACAATTGTTTAGGATAACAAATGATAGTGAAAACAACAAAGTCTGCTCCTAAAAAAAAAAAAATCTGCAGTCACACAGCCAGAATCACAGCGTCAAATAAAATAATATTTAAATATATGTCTGTATAATGCACCATTAGTGCAATGTAGGCATGATTAAGCTGTTTTCAAATAAATCTAGGAATTGTTTAGCACAGAATTTTGGCTTTCTCAGTCAAAATTATTGTACTGAGAAAACAGATAAATTAGCTCTGGCTTGCTATGTGCTATCATGGCTAGGCTGCATCTAATACTCAGGTACTTCACAATCCCAAAAGACTTCAGTGCCTATATGGGAACATGGAGACAATGCTCATTTTTCAATAACCCATTTCCTTCATGTTTTGTTGATGGAACATCATCAGCACCTGAAATGGACCATCAGAGAAGGACCTTCCTTTGTATGGAAGACGTCTTTCACAGATCATGCCAAGTGTGCATGGAAAGCAAAACTATTTAAGCATACTGTGCTGCAATGTATCACTAGAGTAAGATGGATACACGGCCTATCATTTCACTGGCCTTGTTTAGGTGCAGCAGACTGGTGTATCAAGTCTGAAAGCGCATTTCAGTGGAGTCTAGCTAACTGAAAATGCATTGCTTGCTTGTAATATTCTATTTTAATACAACCAAGAAATCTTCAGAATGTCATGAGGAAGTTAGTACTCTGTATTTACCTTAAATCTGGTAAAGTCAGGCAAAAGTAACTCTCATCTTTCATTCTTCCATGTCTTGATCTCTAGCCAAGGTAAGGATACACTGGGCCTGCATAATTTTAACTGCGCCAGAAAAAAAGGCTGTTCTGCAATCAGAGATTGTGATATACAACAGCAATGTGGTCACACTGGCTTCTCTGTCCCTTTCAGAGGAATACTTGAATTGTTGACTATCCTGCTTTTGCAGCTTTCTTGTATTATGAACTGGTTTAAAATACCTATATCAGGTACCAGGACACTCACTACAACTTGAGTATTTGCAGTTTCCACTCCCATACCCACTAAACCCTGTTACCACGAGCTCCCTCCCATATCTTTAAGCAGACAGCTGGGCCAGAAACAGTACTACAACTCTCATTTTAAATTACTTGTGTGGGCTGGACCAACCAGTATGCTGGTACTGATAACTGGCAGGATATCTAACAGGCAAAAACTATCCCTTCCTTCTACCATTTCCAACATTTCCTCATTAGGACAGCACCCCTCCTGTACCTGTCTCCCTGCTGTTTGTCACAAGACTTCAACTTCATTATCTTCCAGAAACCCTCACCTGTCAATCAGATTAGACCGCAGCAGACCAACAGGTTGAAAACTGTCAGGAAAAAAATAGCAGAGCATTGGGCATTCTGGCAGACCATGATCACACAGAAGGAAAGCAGGCCAGGACTTTGTCAACAGATTGCTGGCAAAGGTAGAGGTAAACTATAGGACCTATATCTCTGTACTCAGGAAGGCTGAACTGGAAGACACAGCCTCACATAACTACTTTCCTGTTAGATGAGAGATTGAGTTTTATTGTGAGATAATGAATATACAGTGATTGTTGCAGGCGTAAGTATTAAGGTATAAATCACAATTCTGCCTATAACTACATTACAATCTGCTCAGAACGATACACACTAAAATAACACTTGAGAAAAATAACTGGTATTTAATTTGACCGTGTGGGTAGGAGTTTCAATAGACAAAAGAAGCCTTTTGAATAAGCAAGCACATATAGCTCTTCCAGCATGAGGAGATGTAGAAATAGTATTGAAGTGTTACTATTTGCAACATTACCAGACAGATCTCATAAAAGTAATCAAATTGAGGTAAGTGTTGGAGTAATAGCTGATGGACATATTATGGGTATAAAATTCTGGTGTTCACAGCAGTTGTGTTTTCAACTTTTCCTCTGCAACAATAATTAGGAAAATTAGCCTGGCACAATGCTATAACTGACCTTACACACCAACATTAAACTGCTGACTTAGACAAGTGGCTGGGAAAGCAGCTCCATTTGTAAAAGATACTGTTGAAAGCTTTTGGTTGTTGTGAAATCATGCTAGTGTATGGGGTTGTGGAAGGGCTATGTGCATGCCAAAGAAGCAGACTGAGAGGATTGTTTAAATGAGGACTGAGAGAAGACCACGTGTTTCCAAGAGCACAAGACACACAAGGGGACCATAAGCAAAGTTACCAGCTCTGAGTTTGTCTCAAGAACGTGCTTTTCTAAATGGTCTCTAAGCTTAAAATATTGTGTGAAAATTATGAGCTTTCATTGTTTAATAAAAAAGTAGCTAGTGCTTAAGGCAATGAGATAGGACTGCAGCATAGTCAGAGATTGTTACTGTAACTTGCTGGGGTACCCACAGCCGTGAATGAATGCACAGTGGTCTTCTTGCCACAACAGCTAGCCACATATCATAGAACTACAGAACACAATGGTTTGAGTTGGAAGGGAGTAATAAAGTACCCTCCTCTGGACCTACTCCAACAGGTCTATGTCTTTCCTATGATGAGGACTCCAGGGCTGGATATAGAACCTTCCTCAGTCTGCTGGCCTTATGTCTTTTGATGCAGCCCAGTATACAACTGTCTTTCTGGGCTGCAAATGCACATTTCCAGATCACGTCCAGCTTTTCATACACCAGTACCGCCAAGTCCTTCTTCACGGGGCTGTTCTTAATCCATTCACTCCCAGAGAAGTCTGGGAAGACCCTGCCTGTGCACTTGCCTTGACTACCTAGAATGAAATCCAGGGTGCTGCCTTTACTGTCTAGCCCTTAGGGTCATTTTTTATTTTTCGTGATTTTTGGCACATGTGCCAGACACCTCCTGTGGAGCGCCGGAGGGATCCGGGCGTGACGGGTGCGAAGAGAGGAGCCCGGCCCGGGGAGCCTGGCGCGTCCAGGGGGAAGAGCTCCTGTGAGGACCCCGTTTGTGCTGGAGGGCCGGGGCCGCGAGGAGCCGTGACGGGCCATGGGGAACCTGGCGGCCATTTCACCGCCGCCTCCATCCCGCCCCTCGTTGCCAGGGTGACCGGGGCAGCGGCGCCCCCGCCTCCGGCCCCGCCCCGCGGCCACTCGAGGGGCGGTGGCGGCCGAGCGAGGTTCTCTTTGTTCAGCCATTTCGGGGCCGGAGTGGCGCCGCGCGGAGCTGCGGAGGGAGAGGTCGGGCCGCTCCCTCGCCACTCCCCTGCCGCCGGGCTCTGGGATGGTGTGGGTACGTGTCTGGGCTGCGAGGGGCGGGCTGGGACGTCCCACCCCCGGTGCCCGTCACCGGGTCCCTCGGGGGCCTCCCCGCCGCTGCTGGGCGGGGAGCC
>VZRZ01002965.1:56107-73199 GCA_013398175.1 Climacteris rufus
GATAAATCTCGTGTCTGTGTAGTACTTTCGTTTGCATAGGCCGGTTGTTAACTTAGGTACATCGTGGAAATTGACAGTGGAACTTGTGAACCTTTTGTGAGGTGACTGTACAAAGAACAGGAACGCTTTCTGGGTTGGTACAAAAGGCTTGATTAGCCCACGGGATATTTATCTGCCTGCTGTGAAGGTAATAATTCCTTTCACTTGACTTTCTGTTCAAGACCTGAGAAATCCTCCTATTGTGAGGATTGTTCTGCTATGTGTTCAGGCCACCACAGCTTCTTAGCCTGTTTGCTTGTCCTCTTGCATAGTTAAGTAGTCCTTAATGTGGCATTTGAATATTTCACAGGTGTGGTTAACAAAAAGTTGATTTGTGTTCCTTCTGCACATGAGTAATTGAATAGAAGAAATAGTCACATGCCCAAACTCTTAAAAGGAGCCTTTGATAGAATTGGAAACTGAGCCCATAAGTTTTCCTTCTACATCTGCTGTGTGAACTGTAGCTATTTTTGAGTTATATGTGGGAGGATGGAGGAAAGGTGCCTACAATTGGAAAGAACAGTTTCTATATGATCAAAATTACTTTAGAATGTATTTTTTTCCAGATCTAGTGAGCTTATACTCAAAGCAGGGTAATACAAAAGAATAGTTATCATGCTGCAAAAACATGATTACAAATGCAGTGTATTGACCGCATTAAAGGAGGAAAGCTCTAGTTGGAGTGAATATTGGCCAAGGACCATGATTACTGTTGAATACAGGCAGTGACACATTTCATTGACTGATACAGGAGTAAGCACAGCTGCTAAATGAGCTATGCCTTATGACAGACTAAAACAACATAATAATGGCATTATGAATGTAGGCTTTTACTGGATTGTCTGACATGCTTTTCTGTTATATTTATTTAGAATTTAATTTAGGAGTCCTTGTATGTGGGTATTGAATAAAACAGGTATGCATGCTTGATTCTTTTGCTCCAGGGATGGAGCTACCTTTTAGTCAGGTGGTGGGTATGCACAGAACTGTCCAGCAGACTGGCAGAGCTGTGGTAGAGTATATCCTATTCCTACTTCAGGCACACAGCCTATGGCTATGAAGGAAGGTGGCAGAAGGCCAAGTATAATCCTCCTTCATCAAAGCTGATATTCATAATCTCTCCAGTTAATGATCGGGGCTAAAGCAAAGACTCCCATTTTATCTTTGAAATGTCTTAAAAATAAAGATCGTCTTTTGCAGATGTGGTGTTATTGTCAATGTCATAAAAAAATTGAACAACAGGTTTGTGAACTCAGTATGCACTGACCAATGCATTATTATCAAGTTGTGCCAGTGACATGAAACAGGGAGAATTTTTTCTTTGCTTTGTTTTTGAAAGGGTAGGACTGCTTTTCCGTTACCTTCATGCCTTATATATGTTATAGTTGTAATCAGTTTTGATCACAGAGATTAATTTTAGCCATTAATTTGGTTCCAAATTCTACAAGCATTTGAGTACATGTAACAGTAGTATGTTTCAATTACCAAAGCCACTGCTTTCCACTCTTTTATAGTCTGGATTTGGATAGTTAGGTAGGTTTGCTACATATATTGATAGATTTCAAATATATACTATACAGTATTTTTATTTAATGTATTGTATAAATAATATATTAATATACAAACCCATACTAATATAGCTATATTATACAATTCATACGGAAATTATTCTAAAGCTCTCATGGATAGAGATAGTGTTGTGTAGATCTACTGTTGTTTGGTTTATGTATGTGACCTATCATGTACATGATAAAACAGTGTACATATTTATGCATGTATACATGGATGCCTTTGAATATGGCATTTCTTAATGACCTATTATGAAATAAACCTCCGAATGTCACTTTTAACCTTTAGGAGATTTTCTTTTCCAAACCGGGCTCCAGAGTGAAATCTAAACAATTTAAGAACAATTGTTTGTTAATTTCCTGTGTACTAAATGCATTTGAAATCTTGAGTTTGTGTGTATTTCTGTGTCTATGTGAGTCAAATCTCAAATAAGGCATAAAATCAAATAAAATTTATTTTTAAAGAAAATTTTTGCTTTTTATACCTTGAGTACAGAACAGAAAATTACTCATAAATTATTCTCTCGTTAAGTAGTAGAGCATTTTCTACAAGCCATTCTGAGATACCCTTAAACACTGAAAATGTGCTGCTTAAGGTGAGCCTGCCACTAAGTGCATTAGTTTAATTATTAAGTCAATGCTATATATGAAAGAGGAAGGAAAGTGAAGACAAAATGTTTTTAGTGAAGAATGGAAAATAGATAGTAGGTGGTACCAAGATGCAAGAAAACTTATTATATTAGAATCCAAAAAGAACAACTCACAGAAATGGTGGTGAGATGGTACAGACCAGGAGTTCTCGAACTTACTTAATAAGTACGTGATCATCATCAGTCACTTATGGCTTCCACGGTCACGTGCTTTTCCAACAATGCCAAAACAGCCTCATCTATGGCTCTTGTCCCAATTTCCCTACTGCATGTTCCTGTCTTTCAAGCTAGGATTGCAGACCAGTGCTGACGTTTAACCTTCCCTATCCATTCATGCACCCGTAGAAGTTTATTCTTCATTTCAGACCTCAGTCACATCCTTTCTCCTCCACATACCCAAATCATCACTCTTCACTTTCAGCAAAAACAAAGTGGAACCTTGGCTTCCCCTGCATGCATGTACCTCCTTAATCCTGTTCTGCCTACTTCTCCATGTCTTGGTTCTTTTCTTCTATCCTGAACCAGAAGTGCAGGTCTGTGTGGGGACAGCAGAGCTGTTCATTATTATTGAATGTGGGTGGTGGCTGCAGTAGTTCCTAACTATTCACACAGGTTTTATGGAGGCCAGAGGCCTGTGGTTGTGCTGGCTGTATAGGAATAGTGAGACCCTGAAGCTGTGGCTCAGTTAAGTTTTGAATATTGAAGCGGGTGTAAGTGAAGTCTACACTACACTTTGGCCACCTCTTTTGTAGACAAGGAAGGAAGTTCAGTAGCAGACAAGCATGGGAAGAGTCATTTTCATCAGAGACTGAAAAACACAGACCTGCTTTTTATACTGGATAAATCTGCAAAAATCCAAACAGGTATTTCAGACAAATATAACTGTTTTACATCAGTTTTCCTTGAGTCAGTTACTCAGGAAAAAAAATGTTGACCTTAAATTAAAATAAATTATTCTTTCTTGTCTTAAAATAAATTATTCTGTTCTTGCTCAGGCAAGCTCTGAGCCATGTCTCTGGAAATCAGGAGTGACTGCAGTCCATTAAGTGTAGTGTAAATAGATGGATTTGCCATTAGAGGTGGAAGCTTCAGTCCTTGAATCTGGCCCATAAGATGTAGTTAAAACCAAACAAGATGGGAGCTTTTGAACAAATGGAAATCAATCACATTAACAAGAACACAAGACTCATGTAATTGCATTCTTTGCTTGTGTGTGAGAAAACAGTCATCACTAGGCTGGAAACACTGGTGTCTGAAGCAGAGATGCTTTTGGAGCCCCTTGGAAAAGGAATGGATGGGGAACTGATGAGGGGAAATGATTGGTTTAAAAAACTTAATGTAGTTTCATTATTCTCTCTAATACAAACATCTATGCTCTAGTGCAAATGTATGTGTCTTTGTATATCATATGTTCAGGTATCTGCTTGTCTTTAAATCTTTTAATCTTCTATATGTAAGAATCTGGTTGGTCATTTGGTCATATTAACAAATTACTTTAGATACCCTCCTTCCAAAATATTCCATGTATCTGTAGAAGACTTTGTATAGTCTCCTTCTGTTTCTCCGCTATAAGCTAGGTAACATATTGTAATTTCACAATTCTTTGCTTCTGAGGAATCCCCTGTTCTCCCAGGAGATAACTCTATTGATTTTCTGAGCCAATGAATACTTGTAGTATATTTTACAATCTGTGATGGTAGTATACCTTTCAGTTTAGCAAGGAATCATAGGTTAGGCATTGTCCATTCCAGTGATTCTCTTAATTTCTTGGTGATTACACAGAATCAAAATAGCAAACAAAAATTAAATACAGCTCAACTGGCAGTATTCGTAGCTTCCCTCATTTGCATTGTACATGACATACCTTTCAAGGTATGCTTTGTTTTGCTTGCTACTTCCACTTGCATTCTTTTCAGATGTGGGATGGAGAAGATGATGCTGATAAGGGAATTCTAGGTTAATCTTGCATGTAACCACCAAAGGGTTCAGCTGTTGCATGGGGTTTTTGTTTGTTTGTTTTTATTTTTATTAATTGTTGTACAATGTTTTAAAGATGAGGTATTTCTTTTAGATATGAGAAAATGAGTAGAATATATGAAGCTGCATTTGTTAATATTTTCCCAGTTAAGAATATGAATTTTTGTATCAGCACATGAGATTGAAAATCAGCAGACATTGAGGATACTGTCCTTGCTTTGTTTCTTTTGTTCTAGGTAACATGGCTAATGGATCATAATGAGGCTTTGATAAACTTAGCTCTATTGGGGTGACATTATCTCTTTTTTTAAAAAAAAGATTAAATAAGATTGCAGAGGCTGCCTTTTTATGATCTCGTTGTAGGTCTTGCTTTGTGTAAATAGTTCACAATGTTTCTGATTCAGAATTAATGCAGATTGTAATTGTACATAAGGACAATTCCTTTACCACACTGATTTCTTGGAGCTTAGGAGAAAGAGTATATCCATGAAAACAAATAACTATTCTGAATTGTTAGAAGGCATACAAGTTGGACTTAAACTATGAAAGAAATTTTAAATGTTGGCCTGTGAATTGTTTGTAATCTGACTTGCTATTTTCACAAATAAATGTGATACTTATATATACTTTGTTCTAATGTAAAATTCTTCAGGTAGGGAGAACAGTAATAGAAAATAATATTTCTATTTTCCTTCAAGTTTTCTTCATGCTCTGATTTTTATCTGAGGTAATAGCAGAAATCATAAGTGCTAGAATTGAGTGTGATAAAGGGATAAATAAGGAGGTTAGACATTAATTTAAAAATTAATTTGAGAATTTGATATCTGTGACTTAATATTACATCTGTCAGAAGGAATTCTAGAAAAGGTGCTATAGTACATGCTGTTGAGCTCTGCAACATCCCTTCTAGTGTCTCCTGTGGAGCTTATGAGAGATACCTCAAGTTAGAAGTAGTTAGATATAATATAACATTTTTGTTGCAATTTAATCCTTGGGTCCTCCAGAAGATGATAGCAATATAAGATAATAAAATTCATTACTCCATTGCAACAGTACTGTGTAGATTAATTACTTCAGCCTTGTTATAGGTAGACCTGACTGAAGGCAAATAAATTTTCACTTGAGTGAAGTTCAGCTGTCCTGTTTACATTTTCAATAGACATATATTAGAGAAAACTGTTTACTATACAAATGGCCTTTAAGATTATGCTGATTTAGTTATAAATATGTTTGAAACTGAACTCTGTTCTCCTCAGTTAGACTTTTAAGTACAATTTTGAAAGCCTGAAAAAGTATTTAAAATTAATATTGGTCTTATCCATGCTGAACAGCTCTAACACTGTCAGTGTTAAACCATCAGGTAAGACCAAGTTTTATAAAAGTGTTTTTATTTGTGTATGACACTTTTCAAGTCAGTACATTGTCAAATAGTCAATTTTGTTATTGAAGTTAATGAAAGAAGTTAGAAAATCTTGGCTGACATATTATGCAGGAAACAGCTCGATTTTTTCTTTTAATTTTTTAAAATTTTTTTTTTCAATTTAAAGTAACATTTTATACTTTATTTTTAGTTATGGTAGTGCCCGGAAGCTGCACATATAGGGCTCTAGCATGTCAGGCATGTAACAAAACAGTCTTTTCTGCATACAGTTCACAAGTGAATTACAGAACAGAAGATAAATGTTTTCCAATAGGCAAGTACAGGGAGAATGAGATTTTTGAGAGAGACTTGAGAACTCCGTGAACACTTCACCAAAGGAGAATTTCCATGTAAAATGTGAGAAAGGGCAGAAAGTATCTTGGAATGCCTTTTGTATTACAGGTTTTAAAGGACATCATATGAGAAAGCATGGTGCAGGTCAATAAACTGGTCCTCAAGGTGAAGATCATAAAATCACTAGAAGGAAAAAAAGCCCATATTCTGCATCACTATAATGTATAAAAACTGTTATGTAGAGACATTAATTTATTCTCTTGGCTATAGACAGTTTAGCCTGTGACTGTGGTTTCAACTCTTCATAGCTTTATGTTTCATGTAGTACTTATATTGGTATTTTAAGACAAAGATGATATGTAGAATGCCAGCAAGTTTATTTAGTTGAGTTTGTGAAGTGATTGGCAACAGGTTTTTATGAAAAATGTATTTGAGTGGCCTTCAATTTGTTAAACGACTTGTGCATTTAAGGTAAATTGATTGTTCTTTTAAATTACAGTTTCTCCACTAAATAAATTTCTTTTACCTTTGGACAAGGGAAAGAGAAAACCAAACCTTTAAAAACCTTTAATTTTTTGGTTTGTGTTGGTTGTTTTGTTAGTAGGACTTTAAGGAAATTGATTTACATATGTATCTATTTAGACTAAGGAACTGATCACAGCCACAAGTCTCTGATTCAAATACCTTCTGATATCCAACCAACATCTAAGTATCTAAATGACTGCAGTATTGGAAACTTACAACTCAAGTAAGAATTACAATTAAATTCCTTATCTAATTACATTTCATATATTTGGGTTCTTTAAGTCTATCTCATTTTCCTAACCTGAATACATAATGTACTTTCAATTTATTTTTTGGTTTCTAATGTTTCTTCTTTTAGCATGCAATGCTGCATTTGAGCCAAAAAGTGGTAAAAGAATTGCTAAGAGGACTGGTAGCAAGTTGGTTAAGGCTGCATTAACTGCCCAAAGAATTTTATGTGATCATTCGTCTGTGCAATAACAATCTATCTGTGTAGAAACAGCAATGTAGCCTCTTCAGCACAGGAGCTTTAGCTAAGGTGAATTGTTTGCATTCAGACTTGCTTGCAAGTTTCTTTGTATTGGTTCAATATTGCTTCAAAATTGATCTTACAGATACAATTGTGAGAATACTTTTTCAAAAAACAAGGCTAGAGAATACAGTAAGAATTAAACTGTTTTACTTTTCTTTTTAAATTACTTCCTGTATTTCTGCCTGTTTTTAACCAGACAGTGTAAGTCCACCTGTCTACCTGTAATTGTCCAGTGATCTCTTAACACCCATTGCTGGAAAGGGCCATGAAGATCTGTGTAGAAGAACTCTTTAGGCTTTCTTCTCTAATGTCTGTTGGCTTCTAACTACAGCAATTTGAATATCTTTTTTAATAGAATGTCTGAGACCTCTCCAAAACCTCATCTTCAGATGTCATATCCAAGAGCATTTAGAATATGATTGAGTATGCTTAAACTGAAAAAGCTGAAGCATTCTTCCATTGGCCATTTCTATTAGATATTCAGTGTACATCTATTAATCGAAAGTCTTCACTGCTAAGATGATGCTGCTTTCCTTGCCACAGTATCCAGTCATTTTTATTTCTTTGGTCAGATGAAAACTGGAAATTTTCTGTAGGAATTTTTAATACTATTTTAATTTGTACAGACATTTTTCTATTCTTTTGTAGTTGTCTCATAATATTTCTGCTGAGTTAATCTTGAAGCATTTAGATCATACTCCTTGTTACATTAAACAATAATAAATTCAACTAATATAATTACTTACCATCTGAAAATACTGATATTCAGAGAAGGCAAAAACATTGTTTTTGATGTGTCTGCCAATTCCACTGTGTATCTATATGTAGGAACAGCTTGAGGGTGGCAGTACTTCTACCTTTACTCTTCATTGTTTTTTACTCCCTTGTTCATCTGAGGCTTGAAAAACAAGGAACGTGCAGTCATTCTTTAGCGTTCTCAATAGGATCAGTAAGTCCTATTTGCTTATTTACCATAAGAGTTTTGCTTCTTTAATTTCAGTGGTTAGGGTATCATCCTTTTGTTTATATGTGTGATTGGAGCAGTTGACTGCCCTAACTGATGATCATATTATCCTTTGGAGGGAGCTCCATTCCAGGTCAGTAATTGTTTGCTCACTCTTTTCCACGAGTATGTAAATTTTGAATAATTATTTGCACACCCTGTACTCAGACTCACTTGATAAGGTTGAATTCCAGTTTCTTTCTGAACGTTTATAAGTCTTCTTCCACTTGTGTCCCAGGACTCCACCCATTAATCCCTGTGCAGGCCAGATATGTGCTGCAGACATGCAGGTATCAGCGACTGCTAAAAATTCAAATCCTGTCACTTCCTTGAGGCAGCAGCATCTGAAGGACCTTAGATAAACCACTTAGTGCGGTAAGGAAATTAATCAGCTGGGCAGGGAACAATACACTAGCCTTCTCTTACGATGACCAGTGATGATGGTTTAGCCAACACTATTGTGGTCAGTATTGCAAGTATCACCAAAGCACCAGTGTTGTCACCAATGACAGATCAGACAGTGGTAGTGTCACTGACAGTGTCTTAGTGCATGTTCTGTGTGTGAAGGTTTTAAAACACATTGAATGTTCAGAAAAAGACAGGCAGGAAAGTAGGTGAGTATGTGGTTCTGAATTCTGTGTATCCTTGGATGCAAGATATTTTGCCAAAAAGTAAAAATAAAACCTAATCCTGGTTAATCAGTTCTTAAGGCTCCCAATATAATTTTTGCCTTGAACCCTGTACTGAATTCCTAATTATGCCTGATGGGCTTTCCAGAGGACACTTCTCAGTTTTTTGAGACAACATTTGTACTCATTTCTTCACAACTGGTGCTAGTGCATACTATGAAAAGACAGTAGTCTGTTTTAAACAGTGTAAAATAACTGATTTTAATAATTTAAATTGGAAGGCCAAAAGGTTTAATTTTTTTGTATTTGGTTTTAGTTTAGCTTTTCTTTTCCACAAGATATAATTTTTCCCTCATTGATGTATCAAAACATACTTACAAATAAATATGCCATTTGACTTGTATTTGTTACTTCTTTCTACTAGCAAAATGGCCTCAGTACCTTTACAAGTTCTATTTCTTATTTAATGAGATTCCTAATTTTTACACTTTAATGTATTATTATTGTTTATGATTATTAAGATGTGTAAAAAGGAATTTAAACTAGTGAGCTGTTTCATGGGGGATATATATATCAGTGCTTTATATACATTTTGCACTCAACTTGGTCAGTTTATAAGTGCCTACATATTGACAACAGTTGGAGAACTATGATGTATTTTGGTTCATCATGGTGCAGATTTTTTCAAAGTTAGTTTAAAAACAGATCACCACTTATGTAAACTAAGTTTTTTAATAATTGTGAATAACATAATTTTAAAGAAGCGATGCATTCTTTTCAGGGCAATGAACAAATTTGACACTGTCCCATAATGAGGTGTACTCTCCTTTTTGTTTGCTGTGATGTGCTTCTTCCTTATTTTATTAGTAGGGATGACTTTGTCCATAATGTGAACATTATGGGAAAAGAAGAGCAAGAGATGTTTATCACGTGCCTGTGCCACCAGGCCTCACAAAAAGGCCCTCTCGGTCTCGGCTGAAGCACTGTTAAAGGAACAGGCACCGTGGAGTCTCTCATTGTATGATGTTCCTTCCAAGATTTGCAGGGGCTAGGACCACTTTCTCAAGCATGCAGTTAAGTCGAAATACAAATCTTCCATATGTTAGTGTCTTTATTTTTACTGATCTCTGTTAGTTGTTACGAATGAATGCATAACTGAAAGAAAGCAAATGCTAGAATTTTGGGAACTGCATCTCTCTTCTTACAGTCTTATATTCATCCATGGTTTTTTTTCAGCCATAACTACATTTTTCAGTTATATCTGCTACTTTTCTCAGATGTTTTCAAAAGTCTGCATTCTGATCTGTCATGAGGGACAGGCTCAAAAGCTGTGTATTATTTTGATTTTTATCTGCATCTTGGGGAAGCCTGAATTATCAGCTAGAAAAACTTGAGTTCAATGAAAATCCTCCAGCAGGCAGCAGTTGCTTTGCTTCCTACAGCTAAGAGAATGAAATCTTACTGTATACTTTAAGTAGGGAGTGGAATAGGGTTCATATGCACTTGACACTAATCATGCTTAAAGTAATTTTAAGGTGGCAAAAATCACATGCTGGATTTCAGACATGAAATTTGACAATAGAGATTTAAATAAGACTGGATTCTCAAGAATGATTCCTGTCTTTGTACACCCACTTACTCCCTTTACTATTTTAGATTTTAGCTGATAGATCTGGTATTTTCTGTCACAAATTCAGGAGGTGATGTTTTTCTCAAAGAGCCCTCTATTCAGTTTTATACTGTTTTCTGACTAGCAGCATTACAAGTATGTACTGCCATTGTAGTATCCAGTGTTATTACAGTGGGGCAAATCATTAGCAGCACACCATTTTTCCACTTGGTATCTCTGGCTGTGGAAATGAAATAACCACGGAGTCATAGAATCATGAAGATTAGAAGAGATCGTCCAGTCCAACCATCCATCCAGCACTATCCCTGTCATCCCTAAACCACCAAACTACATCACCAAGTGCCAGGTCCAGACACCTCTTGAACACCTCCAGGGATGGGGACTCCACCAGCTCCTTGGGCAACCTATTACCATGCTCAACCACCCTAAAAGTGAAAATTTTTTTCTCATAAAAGAATCTCCCCTGTTTCAGCTTAAGGTCATTTCCTCTTGTCCTCTCATAATGGCCCATTTAAAGAGATGGTGCATCCTTGTCTAGATTAGTTGATCAAAGGTGTTTAAATCCAGACATCTTTGCAGTTTTGCACTGTCTACTACTTCTTCATTCAGATGGACTTTTCATGGATTTTAAGAATGGTGTTCCATCCTGTCAAAGCAGAATTCAGAACACTTCTAATGATGTTCTAATTGGTGAAAACTTAGGGTTTTGTCCATGCAGCTGAAAATGTGATGCATCTAATTGAACCCATGAACAACAATAGATTTGGTTTTCAGTTTTGACCTGTACATAAGCCTGTGCTATTTGTTGGTGTTTGTTATTCTAATTTGAAATAAGCCTTAATTGTTCTACAAAACATCAAATATTAGTGCATGCTGAGGCCAGTCATCCATTTTATCTGCAATGGTGTGATGGTTTTGTACCTTCATATATATGGAAACTATATTGCTGTGCTGTTTCCTCTATGTTCACTTGATGCATGAGAAGCAGAGGTATTAATTAAATAAGGAAGAAATGTACCTCTGTCAGTAGAGTGGCACTACAGGCTGTCAGTTTATCCTGAGTACTATTTGATCTGCTCAATGGCATTCCACAGTGCACGGTTTGAAAGACATTATCTGCAAAAAGAAATACTGCTCCTCACCTTTGGGAAAAGCAACCATGAAATCAGGGACAGTGAGTGCAACAATGAGCCAGAAGAGCTTACCCTTTCACACAGGCAACATTATAACTGATTTCATGAGCAGATACCTTATTGAAATTGTAGATACTCTCAGAAAAAGTCTGTCATCATACTGGTGGTATTCCACAGACAGCAAATCACATTACAGATTTATTTGCTTCGAATATTGAAATGCCAGTATTCCAGGAAATTCGAGTTCAGCTTCATTACAAGGTTTAGTACTGTGGGACCATTTGTACACAAACACAATTTCTAGTTTCGTACACAACATAAGACAAAACGAGTTCTAGCTAGAATTATCTCAGGAGCATAGAAAGCTAACATAACTTCTCTCAGATTCTTCAGCTCCTTGTTCTGCTCCTAGAGCTACTGACCAGAGAGTATGTATAACCTAGACCTACTGACCAGAGAGTATGTATAACTGTAGGAAACAAAGGTCAATTAACAGCATACAAATCTGAAGTTATATTACCTGAAAGCCCATACATTGGAGTGTTGTTGTCAAATTGCTCCTCACAGGTGGAAGAAATTCTGTCCGTACATAGTGGGGGAAAAAAAAAAAGAGTTGTTTTTTAAGATAGTCTTAACCCTACCAATGAAGCAAATTCTTAGTTTGGTATATTCCACAAAACCTTTTTTTTTTAGTCCAAGACTATGTTGCATCATGTCGAATTTGTTTTATCTTCTGCTAGGTTTTCCTGTTGGTATTTTGTCATCCAATGTGACACTAAAGAACTCTTTAAAAATGGGGGGTTTCTTGCAACCTTAGCTGCCAGAAAGAGATTCCACTCCTGCATTTGGCAACTTAATACCTTTGTGCCAAGCTTAACCACAAAGTTCTGCATTCAACAGAATTACACTTGCAACAGTGAAATTGGTTAGTGTTGCATTAGAACATTACAACCTCTTCTGGCTAATGTTTTTATACAACTCAACAAAATAATGTTGACACCCCGTCTTAAAAATGTTTTTCTAAAGTTTGCTCAGGCTTCTGTTTAAAACAGTCTTTATATCATAACCAATCAGCTCTGGAAAAGTAGAGAATTAATTTCATAGATGTTTCAGTCATGGACAGAAATACTTTCCAACTATCTTCCCATCAGTCTCCTTGGTAACCTCTCTGGTGCTTCACAGGTTCAAACTGTCTTCTTAAGACTATTCAAGTAAATTGTTGTGTAATAAATAGTCATGTATCATATGGCTGAACTCAGAAAGACTGCACCAAATGTTTTAGAATGGATGCTCCTTTGATATGTTGGATGTGAGGACTACAAGCATTTTTTTCAAGTGCAAGCTTAGGGCATGTCTCCAGGCACAAGACATTGCAACGTAGTATAGCAGTAGCTGTTCTGCATGAGCTCCTTCACACAGACACATTTATTCTGTGTTATGAGAGTTTTTTTCCGCTTTGCTTAATCTACATCACTCTTAGCTGAACATAAATGGGTTTACACAGAAAGCTTTATTATGGAATATCAGTTGGAATATCCTCTGTGCATACAATTCTTTTATGCAGAGAGACACTATAAGCAGTTTGTGTGGAAATTCAGAAGGCTGGATTTTAGCAGTGGATTGAGTGATTGATTACCATTATTAAATACCAATATTACAGGTTGCAGTGCCTGAATTTTATGACAAGAGGGTCGCTATTAGAATTCTCTCCCAAAAAAGAAAATTTCCAATATTACCAATGGAGTAAAACTAAAGAATGGGAAAAATTTTCTAAAGAGTAAAGTGGCTGAAGCTGTCTAACAGTTCTGAAATTAGAACTATTTTGAGAAATATTTTTTATTGGAAAATGATTATTTGAAACTGGTTTCAAAACCACTGGCAAGTGGCAAGTTGTACTTTCCAAAAGTTACAGCTTGGAGGCTATGGCCTTTGAGGGATGAGACATCTTGCTAGCAGTCCGAATCTCAATCTCTTTTCTGAATGATTGTTGGGAAGGATTTGCACCAGTCTCCTATTTCATTTATAAGTGCACTGAGACAATGAAGGGATGGGGTGGGTATTCTGTTATGAATCTCCTACTTGTTCTGTCTACGTCTGTCTTGAGTGTCAACTGTGAATTAAATGTTGCTGATCAGAAACCAGTTCCTAATCCAAGTTCTTATTGGTATCTGTTTATAACATAATGAAAAGCAACAGGAGAGATTAAAAGAGCTAGCACTAAATGCACTCTAATGTGATGTTAAGGACAATTTGCAGAAAAACAGTTGGGTTAATGGCCTCAGGAAGAAGCTAAAATCAAAGTCTGTCTCATGCATTCAGAGCTACTACTCTAAAGTGCTGGATTTTTAATGATTTACCAGTGGTAGGTATTGTGGCCATTCTTTTTGTTTCCTTGTATGCCCAGAGTGTGTCATTTCAGCCTCAATTAATTGGGAATTCTGAGAGAGAAATGGAAGTGGTTATTGTCAAGAAAACGGAAGTTAAAAAATTACTTATAGGCTTTTTGTGGATGTTCAAGTAGAAAACTACAAGGTCTGTGGCGAGAGAAATGTATTAAAGATACAGGTTAGTGTTTGGATTGGTATTGTTTGTTTTAATATTACACATTGTTGTGATAACAGTGGATTATGGCTAGTGCATGGCATAGGAGGTCTGGATAATAGAGAAATCAAATATTAGCCGCAGCATTTGTGCAAGGCTTCCGTCTTCCGGGAACATCTATAGATGAAGTGTATCAAATTCAGTTCTGGTGCATTCTACTGATTGAATGGAATGAACTATGTTTTGAAGGGCAGTTTTCATGCCTCTGGTACTTCATTAAACATTGATTCTGATTTCCTTTCCATACAAGAAGATTCTTGTTTGAGGAAAACAAGTAGCAGAAAACGAAAAGGCAAAGCATACATAAATAAATGCAAACCATACAGAAATAAACAGTTTTCTCTTTTTTTTTCTTTAATGTTTTCAGACCCAAGTTTTTTTTCATGTCTCAGTCAAATTGTTTACCCTTTAATTTGAAGGACTAGAGATAGGTAAAAATAATTTATGAGAAATTTCCAAGATGAAAAGGTATTCTGTAAGATGACATGTCTCCTTTGGCTTCTGTATATGAAAGCCGAGGAGGAACCCATCTTGGAGGATGATCATCTAAAGCATTTAGATGTCTCCACTAGACGCGTCCTGTAGAGGTTTCAATTAATACTTCAATTTGTAGGCCTTTTTTGGTCCTTGCCACTGCAGAAAGTGGAAGTTCTTACCAGGATTTAATTCTCATTACATTATTTGAAAAGAAACCTACATTTTTCTTAATTATGCATCCATGCCCTGCTTCTCTATGTGCCCTTTCTTGTTCTGTCTCTCAACGTTCCTTTCTGACCTCTTCCCGAGTTTCCCATATTTAATGTTGTTCTTGTTTAGCATGCTTGGTTTCCTGATAATATTAGACAGATGTAATCCTTCTGTCATAATTTCTGAACAGTAACTTTTGAAGCTCTAACCACATTCAAACAAACTTGACAGTGGGACAGAAGTCTCAGAGAAACATCAAGTTTCTCCAACCTTCCTGGTAAGGCACAGTTAGGGGAATTAGGCCTATATTAGGTTTTACTTGATTTTTTGGACTTTAGCTTTTATCTGTTCCACTTATGCAAGCATCCCTACAAAGATCTCTCTTGCCCATACAGCGTGACCCACAAACATCAATGTTAATGGTCTGGGACAGTATCCTTTGTTTTGACATGTTCCTGTACTAGAGGGAAATGTGTGGAGATTCACCCTGATCACAAAAATCTCATGTAAATCTTGTGCCCGTTCTTTCCTAGTAACTGGTGGCACACCTTTATGTACCTACCTTACTGACTTCCTCTTGTTTAAGTGCTGAAAACTCTCAAGAAGTGCTCAGCTTTTGTAATCTCTTGAAAAGTCCTGCGATAACTACAGCAGTTGCTTAAATAGAAAAGCTTAATAAACACATCCCATTTCTGGTTTTTTTTAATAAGCTTTTGTTCATACGCTTTTTGTTTTACATAAGTTTTTGTTCTCTCCATTGGTTTTATCTTGGATGCTGTGCAGCATACACATATGTGCTGCATAGTTCTCTACCTCTTACTCCTGTGTGCATTCTTTCCTGGTTCATCAAATATCTGCTCTCACTGTATTCATTACCCACATATGTAATATAAGTACACTACCTGTCTTACTTGCCTATGAGTGGTTCCTTTTGCTCTTTTGTTGGAGACAGTGCAATACTGGTTTTGTCTCCTTCAAGAATAGCATCACATAGTAATAAAAGGAAAGTTGGCTCAGGACAGTTCTTAGCATCTTAGCTGGACAGGTGACTATCAGTGTTGGGGAGGTGATACAAAGAGCCACACAGCAAATTACTGGGCTGCATCCTTAGGAATTAGTATTGTTCCTTGACCTCTGTACCTCTGAATAGTTGGTAAGGCTGAGATGTGTAATATTGAAGCTGAGTTCTGTACCGTAGCAGAAGCAGCAGAAACTAGTTTTTATGTCAAGTGAGATGCTTACAAACACAGTGACTAAAAAGAAGATTGTGAAAAAAAACCCATTACTGGCTTTCATTTTCATTTTTAGGCCAGTTTTAAACAGAATGTATTTTTCTTTCTTCCATTAGTATACGTATAATATGTAAAAATAACTATATATACACGAGTAATGCACATTTTACATATATACATATGTATCTATGTATATATATAAAAATTGTTAATTTTAACCCGCTATCTCCCCTGATTTATTTTGGGGCTAAGGTTAAGATACAGTAGGTATTCAAAGCAGTTTATTTTGAGTTTGCACACCCCAGCCTCCCCCTTCTTCCCCGCGAACTTCGTCCTGTTTTCTCTTTACACGTGGAATTGGGAACTTCTGAGATCTGCTCAGCTCTCAACCAAATGACGTAGAAGTGCAGCAGGCAGCAACGCAGCCATCCCGTTCCTGACTCCTGGATCTGCTTTTGCGCCCGCGCTTCTCCTCCGTGGTAGGGCGGGAGCCTCCGCGCTCAGTGCTGGGCGCTGTCCTAGAAGACTGGGCCGGGCCCAGGGCGCCGCTTCGCCCCTGGCCTGTCGCGATCGCTGGAGGTTTCTGTCTAATCTCGGGTGGGCGGCATGAGCGGCCCGTTTCCCTTTGGCCAGGATTGAAGGGCTCGCATTCTGTCGCCCGCAGGTTCCTGGCAGTGTGGGACGCACCGGGAAAAGGCGGACGGTGGCCCGGGCGGGCGGAAGCGTGCCCGGCGCTAGGACCCAGCAGGACGCGAGGCGGCTCCTCGGGCCGGATCGCCGTGACTCAGTCTCTGCTCGGCGCAGAGACAGTGGGAGCAGGTCGGTGTCCTACGTCTATCCGGCGGCTGCTGCGGTGCTTGGGGGCACGAGAGTCGGAACGGACCGGGTACCGCCGCACCCCTTCCCTGGCCCGGCCTTCCTTCCTCTCCGCCCGCCCCCGCCCGGGCCCTGCCGCGCCGCCAACCGCGGCCGCCTGTTGTCTGCTATTTTCCAGACAGCCAAGATGGAGTACGAGTGGAAGCCCGACGAGCAGGGGCTGCAGCAGATCCTGCAGCTGCTCAAGGAGTCCCAGTCCCCGGACACCACCACGCAGAGAGCCGTGCAACAAGTATCCTTGGCCGAGGCTTGCGGGGCCGGGCTGGGCCCCGGGAGGGGGCCGGGGGCGGCCGAGG
>VZRZ01002965.1:73597-137416 GCA_013398175.1 Climacteris rufus
CCCGCGGCAGGGCAGGTCCGACCGGGGTCCCCCGCGCGGTCTGCCCGCCGTCCCTGCGTCAGAGAGGGGGGCGAGCAGGGGCCTCTCCATATAATCCGGCGTCGGGATTCGAGGCAGAAGCCGTAGCTGGTGGGGATAGTGCCGGTGGCAGAGCTGCTGCCTGCGCGCCCTCGTGGGCCTGCTGGCTCTGACACTGCGCATTTTGGTACGTGGTGAGGATGTTTTTATTTGCTTAGAAGCTGATCCTGAGATACTCGTCGTTACATTCGTTAAAATTCACGAAAAATAGGAGATCTACAGTGGCTTCTTGTGCTGCATATGGTGTTAGTGTTGTGGATTATTCGGGGTTTTTTACCCTTGCACCCCCCCCCTCCCACCCAGGTCTCTCCTGATTGTAGAAGGAATGAATAGCAAGGTTTTAAGACGGAAGGATTGAGAAAGAAACGTTTTAAATTAAGACTAATAGAAGCATAGGCCTTAAAAAATAAAGGCCTCATCTATTGTCTCCTGATCCTTGAGCTAGCTGTATAGTGCTTTGAAATATTTAGAAGTGCTGAAATTCTATGAAGGATACATGTTTATCGTCAGGATCCCTTTTTATTTAAGGCATTTGCTTGAAGATCTCCACAGAAAGCAACAAAATTTATTTAAGTATGTAAGAGCATATGTGTGTCTGTATATATTTAGATTATTTTAAGAGTTTAGCTTTAAGCCAAAGTTGCTCCACTTCCAGACTTTTGTAACAAATGCAGTCAAGATTAGGAAGGCATCTGCTCCTGTCTGAGAGGCGAAGGTAAGATTTCATCTCAATCATGTTCTTTCAGCTGTGTTTCAGATTTTTAAATCTTTGAAAAATCCTAAACAGAAATGTCCAAAGAAGTAGTGTTCTGATAATGCCCCAGGCCTAGAGTGGTGTTCTTTAGTATTTAAAATACCAAAGTGCTTATGGGAACAGTGTTTATACTATAGCTTTAGTGTATTCTGTTTTAAAGCTCTGCTTCAAATAATTTAATAACATCTGGTTTGTTTATTGAACTATACCATTGTATATGCAGGATGGGCAGTATAGGTGATCTTGTCTCTCTTGAAGATGAATAGAACTTGACTGAACCAAAGTCCTGTCAACTGATGTTTGAAATTCTTTTTAAATGGCGGTGAAAACTCCCTGTTGTGATACGTGTGCTTTCCAGTAGGTCCTCATATGTTGTCTTGTAAAGGTTAGAGAACTGCGACAGGTATAGAAGTGTATTGTACATCAGTTTGGGAAAATGAGCTAGTAGAACTTACCAGGCTGTGTCCTAAAATTTAAAAAAAAGAAATTTATGCATGTCCTTTGAGACTTTTTCCACAAAAAAAAAAAAAGTGATGATTGTTGTATTATAGCATGCTATTTTAGTAGCATGTGCAAGCAGTGTTGTGATTAATGTTTTCAAATTTAAAGTAAACGTAGTCCATTTTTTTTCTGTAGAAAAACCCAAAAACCTGTGTGGTGATTCTGTAGCACTCTTCTTTATGATGCTGTTTTAGCACACTTCGGTGTTTAGGTCTCAAATACAATGAAGTGGGGAGTATAGGTTAGCCAAGACCCTTTGTTAATAAAGTTATGCATTGGTAGGGTTTCAGATATTTTTGAAATTAAGTTATATGTTTCTTGGAGTGAAAAAGAAAAAGTTAAGTGGGTGAAGAAAAGTGCTCTAAGAGGTAGTCTTCGTTTCTTAGACCAATTAGGTGTTTTCTTATTAAATTTCTGTTAAATACTGCTCTTTCTATTTTTTCTACTCCTTTCTGATCCTTTTTGATCCATTTGAATACACAGTTGTTAATGTTTGACTGCTTGTTTCAGTGGTATGGCTTTACAGATATTTTTTCCTGTTAATTTCTTTGTCTCTCCCTGGATTTTTTTTACACTTCCCCATAACTGAAAGCTATTACTTCAGTAAGAAAATTACAGCAACTGTTTTTAGATTGTTCATACTCTGTATATTGTGAGGTTATGTGACAGATGGTTGAAGTGTTGTAGCAGTACATAAAAAATATAATAATCTTTGTATCCAGAAAGCTATAAATGTTCTATGTGAAGATTCAACTTTCCTTAACAGTTTCTCTCTTCAGAAACTAGAACAACTCAATCAGTATCCAGATTTCAACAACTACCTGATTTTTGTTCTCACAAAGTTGAAATCTGAAGGTAAGTTCTTGAGATAGTGGCTGGTTTATTTCACTTTTTTTAACTATTTTTTAAAAAATTGTATTACTTAGCTTCAAGGAGATAGAAAGCTGACTCTAGTCAGTTTGCTGCTTGGTCAAGTTTCATAGTCATGTACAACTCACTGATGTACTCAGGAGTCTTTGTGGGGGAAAAAAGTTGGTAACTTATTGGTACTTGTAGTTTCAGCCTTAGAATGGAAGCCATTCTAAATGTCCTGTGAAATCTTCTGAGAAATGTTGGAGCATCATACCTCTATTGGACTGGAGTAAAGTTGTGGAATAACTGTGATGAGCTGTGATTCATGTGATGAATCATGATTATATACATTATAAAACATCCTGCTATGTTCAGTTATGATAATTATCTCCATAGTAATGAGACTGCTAAATACTTTGGAGACTATAATATTAGAGTTGTCCAAAGATCTTCATTCTGAAGTTTTAATTGTAGTAAAATACAGTTAGAAATCAGTCATGGTGGTTTATTCTTATCGACGTTACAGCACAGACTGTATATGGCACAGTGTGTAACCTCTACCAGTTGGTAATTCAGACAATTCCTTCAGGATCAGGGCGTGTGAAAGATTGCCTTTTCAGTGCACTACAGCTACTGTTTTGAGATGTCTTTGATAGAGAAAGGAAATTTGTTTCAAGATCTGCTTTAGCATATCTGTCTTCTTTACATTTGTTTATAATAATTGTGTTTGGTTGTTGGGTTGTTTTCTAGATTTTTTTCCTTTAGTGTTCTGCTATTAGTGCTTTTTCAGCCTTTTAGAGTTTCACATCTTTGTTTGTGAATGCTTGCTCCTTTTAATCTTGAATTAGATCTTGATTAGATTTTTTTGTTGTCCTGTAACATTCAAAGAGTTGTCAAGAACATTTGTCTGCATTTTAACTAGTGGTTGTGGTATCAGCTTATTTCAGGAGAAGGGAAACAGAGAGGAGGGTGAAAGGATGTTTTCCTGTTTGAAGGCTGGAGTTTTTTAATGTTCTGCATAGGAAGTCACCTAATAATCTTGTAAGTCTTGGGGGAGTACCTTAAGTTTGAGACCGTTTTCAGGACATGAGTTAGCCAGGATGCTGAATCTTTGAGTAAGGTGCCAGTGTAGATACACCATGTTCTTGATACCATTACCACAAAAATGAAAAGCAAACCAAGTCCAGTAGTGGGATATGGAGTCTGTACAAAGGATGCGACAAGATGAATGTTTCACTTTTTTTTTTGTCCACAAATTTGTTTTCTGACACTACACAATTTCCCCTTCTTTGTAATTTCCCCTTCTTTGTAATTTCCCCTTCTTTGTTCACCACCTGAGTTTGAGGTTCTAGATTCTTGCTGATGTTTGATGTTTAGTGGTGTAGTGGTGTGTCTGGATCTCTCTTCCCAACAGAACTACTTCAATTATGCGGTAGTCATCTTTTCCCTTCCTAATGTTTAATCACATCAGTCTCTGTGGAACTGGATGAAGAGTAGGGGATGTTAGCTGTTACAAAATGGTTGTGTAAAGCTGTTTTATCTGAGGGGGAAAAAAACAGGTTCTGGCAGGTTGGGGGGCCAAGCAAGTTGGGGAGAAGTGCAAGTTATTTCCAGAGAGCTGTTTGGGATCAGATTGCACTGATACCTCTCACAAGTACATCAGGTCTTTTGTGAGACTGCTGAAAAGCATCCATTGCTTTGGTGGTGCTCTTGTCCTGCATTTTTGGGGTCATAACCTTTTGTCCAAAGCAACTATTTTCCAGCTTTGTGTTTTTGTTTCTAGAAATTTGAGAAATATTGAAGGTACTGTAAACGAGTCTGGTGTGGGTGTTTTTCATAGTATTTGCCAAGTTCTAAATGTCCTGTTACCTTGCTTGGGTAGGATTAATGAAGGACAACAGAAGACTATTGGTTGGATTTGCATTGAATCCAACCAACAGCCCTTCCTCTTCCCTCATTAGTCCTGCTCAAGTAAGGTAATGAGACTGTTAGAACTGCTGGTCAGCAACTGCAATACTTTTGTATATGCTTTTGCACCAATAGGGGAAGATGTGATGGACTCATCCCAGTAGATAACTGTCTTCAGTACAACTGAGAAAGCATTATTTTTCCTTCCTCAAGTGGGTTCTGTTGGCTGTCTGTCCCTTCAGCCTTGCGACAGACCAAAACATTGATATTCATAGTGTTAGAAGTTCATGTTTTTGTTGTGGCCATACTATCCCAGCAGAAGGAGCAATGAAAATAGGCTGACAGCATCTCTGACAGCTTATTCAATAAAAATTAAGGTGTTTTGGTAGCCCAAGAGAAGAAGATTCTAAATCCATACGCTCGTTCCATCTATAGTGGATGGAACAAACCTTTGATTCAGTTTTTGCTACTGTTGAAACCACTGCAGAGATAATTGTGCTTGGGGATACATTTAGGTGACAGCTCCTGAGTGTGGGAATTCTGTAATGATTTGTTGAAATGTGTTAAATAGTATCATTCTACTGCAGTGAAGATTGCACCAACTTTTCCTTGACCTGAGTCTTGCACATCTGTGGGCAATTAATTTTGCAAGTAAACTTCTTTTGCAACCAAATAACTTTGTTTGCAAAACTGGCTTTTACTGTGTCCTGCCTTTAGAATAGTTAGGTAAACGTTATATGTAGGAAATTTGCTTTGTTTTAACATCAGATGGTTATTACTATGCAGTTGAAAAAATCTCTTTCTTCTTTTCCTCTAGTCTTAGTTCTATCAGGTTTCTGTTTCTGTATGCTTGTGACTTACTGGTTTAAGGTCTGTTGCAGTAGTCCTACATGTATGTAGGAGTTTTCTTCATTTTGTTTTTAAATTTTGGGCCCTGCCAAAGCTTGTTAAACTTGGGTCTTCCTGTAAGCAGGAATGCCCTGCTACCATTTCATCAATGAAAATATATGGCCTGGTTTGCTGCTTCAGTATGTAGATGCCCAAACTTTATGCAGGTAATTTTTTTTTTTCTTTTTGTTTTTTTGTTTGTTTGGTTGGTTTTGTTGTTGTTGTTTTGTTTGTGTGATTGTGGTTTTTGGAGGTTTTGTTTGTTGGGGTTTTGTTTAATTAACTTTTTGCTTAATTTTGATTAATTTTCAATTAATGCACATTTCTAAAGATAGTTTTGTTAATTTGGATGAACCCCACAATATAAATATCACAGAATACAAATATCTCAGAATATAAATATCACAGAATATAAAAAATGTTAAGGAAACAGCATCCAGTCAGACAGTAGGCAGACTGATGAAATAAAATAAGACCCCAAGCCATTAAGTTTTAAGATCCAGATCTCTCGAGTGTACTTCCCATGAAGTATGGTGCTCAGAGGTCTTCCTTAGGTAGGTAAGATGAAGTCCACATTAACTGAAAAGTATCTGAATGCAA
This sequence comes from Climacteris rufus, assembly GCA_013398175.1. NCBI lineage: Eukaryota > Metazoa > Chordata > Aves > Passeriformes > Climacteridae > Climacteris > Climacteris rufus. The sequence continues at coordinate 79,179 of VZRZ01002965.1, forward strand.
AAAGTGTCATTCTGCTCTTTTATCTGTAAATTAAAATCGTGCTTATATGAACTGTTACTGTAGTTCTTCCTTCTTGGTTTGAAAGGTAAAAAACCTGACAGATAATAATATAGTGACACTGCTCTGTCCTTAGTGTTGGGTTTCTGATTTCGTTCTTCCAGTGTCCCCTGAGGTGAGCTCAGAATCCTCTAGTCTTCTGTATTCTGTTAAGAATTTGTTTTGTGGAGTGCATGCATGTTGCTTCTGCTTCTCAGATCATTTTCTATATTTTATGTGTAGTTGACTGAAACAGTCCAGTGCTACATGGAAGCATCAGTTCTGCCTCTGTTGTTGCTTTGTTCACTTAATTGCAGCTTCCTTTCTTTGTTCCAAGTCATGCATCTAAATCTCCGTGTCCTTGTTTGCATTATTGCTTCCCTAGTCCAAGTTTCTTTGGAGGAAGGTATGAGGATGTATTTTCCTAATTTCAGCCTCCTTGCTGTCTTGCTGAGACCAGTTCTAGTCTCTGCTTAACGTGTACTGAGGCAGTTCTCCTCATATCTGAAGCCTGAGGCAGGTCAGGACCTCCAGATGTCATCGTATGGACAATTCATACTACAAGCAGACGTTCTGAGTTTGTTTCAGACCTTGTAGATTGTAATAACAAAATTTCTAAAGTCGCCTTGTTTATGCCTTCTGGAAATGAATGTTTATAAGATATCTTTTTCTCCCTCCCCTCTAAAATAGACAGGCAGAAATAACACCCTTCTTAATTTGTCTTGTCCTATTGTAGGACAACTTCATCAATTTCCTGGTGTTTTCTGCTTTGTTTCAGTCCAGAATTACACCAATTTTTAATTTAATTTTTTAATTTCAAACAGCAACCTGCATTTTGTGAATGGGAGATGGATGTGACTTGCACAAAATTATCCAAAAATTGTGTCCATTGTTATTCAATGGGATGTGGTTAATTTTGCATAATTTCTGTAAAGTTTTGCATTTGTCTCCACCTCTGTCAACTGGGCTCTCAGCAGGACCTATTCTAATGGCAAAATGCTAAGACAAGTGCATGATGGTCCTGATACTTTCTGCTGGCTTGTATAACTGCAGTTGTCTATCCTGTTGCAATTACACAGTCATGATCTTGTGAATTCTTTATTCTCCACAGAGTGTTATCTCAGTGAATTGATTGGTCACAATCAATTGTGTAAGACTATTGCAGTCAAGGACCAGAGTCCTTGAGACGATCTTTTACTCTGAAGGGGAATGAGCTGAAACTGAGAACACTGCTTTAGTACTGTTTTTGTTATAGGCTTTTAAGCTTATTTCCAAAATACTTTGAATTTTTATAAATCAGTTGAAGTTAGAGCAGTTTCTCTGCAATTCTTTATCTTGTTCATGTGATGACCTAGTCATTCAGAATACCTTCATTTGACATGGAACATTGTCATGGAGACAGGTCCTATACTTGCCCTACTCCCTCCCCAACCAAGTTTTTGTTTCAACAGAGTTCTTCACAGATGGTAATTTATGTTCTGGTAATTATGACACTAATAAGCAATCCAGTGTTGCACATAGATTTTGAAACAGCTTTTTATATTACTGGAATCCAGAATGGTCATGTGGGCTTGATGTGAATGTTTTCTTATGAGTCTTGAAATTTAAACTTGATCTGGAGAGCAGTTTTCGTGAGCCCATTTCATTATGAACTTTCTTGGATGTTGATGTTGAATGATCATTGAAACTGAGCAAGAAAAAGACCATGATGTGAGATTTAATGTTAATTAAACATGTTAATGTTAGGAAGAGACTCACAAATTTCAAGAAGTTATCTTTAATAAGCAAGATTAATCCAGAAAGTGGTTCAGGTTTAATTTTTAAATTAAAACTAAAGCTCCCCTACTACCCTACTACCTCCCCCCAGTACAATCACCCCACATATTAGTCAATATACTAACATAATTGTCAGGCAGTGAATTGGATTGCATTACCATTCAGAAGTCAAGTCAGATTAATGTGCCTTTATTTAAGTTTAAAATGCTGAATACCATACAGTGTCCTAATTAACAAAACCAAAGCATTTTTTTCTCTGAAGTTCAGATATGTGAACAATTACAAAAAGTCTGAGTTTTACTAATCAATGTACAAATATAGTTGTTAAGTTGCATAAATACCTTAAGGGAAAGAGCAGAACTGTAGAATATTCTGAGTTGGAAGAGACTCACAAAGTTCATAGAGTCCAGCTCCTGGCTCTGCACAGGACAACCCCAGGAATCACACCATGTACCTGAGAGCATTGTCCAAACACTTCTTGAAATTGTGTCAGGCTGGTGCTGTGACCACTTCTCTGGGGAGCTTCTTCCAGTGCCCAGCCACCCTCTGGGTGAAAAACTTTTCCTGATATCCAACCTAAACCTCCCCTGACACAACTTCAGGCTATTCTCAGGTCCTGTCACTGGGCATCACAGAGAAGAGATCAGTGCCTTCCCCTCCTCTTCCCCTCACAGGGAAGTTGCAGACTGCAGTGAGGAGCACACTAATGAGGAAATTGCAATGAGGTGTCCCCTCAGACTCCTCCAGGCTGAATAGACCACGTGACCTCAGCTACTTCTCATACAACTTCCACTCAAGGCCCTTTGCCATCCTTCACCAAACTTTGGACACTCCAATAGCTTTATATTCTTGTATTGTAGCACCCAAAACTGCCCCCGGCCCTCGAGGTNTGTAGCACCCAAAACTGCCCCCGGCCCTCGAGGTGAAGCCACCCCAGTGCAGAGCAGAGCGGGACAATCCCCTCCCTTGGCTGGCTGGCGATGATATGCCTGATGCCCCCCAGGACACCGTTGGCCCTCCTGGAGGCCAGGCCACAGAACTGACTTGTATTCAACTTGCCATCAACCAGGACCCCCAAGTCCCTTTCTGTGGCACTGTTTCCCAGCATCTCATTCCCCAGTCTGTCTGTATATCCAGGGTTTCCCCACTGCCAGTGCAGAATCCAGCACTTTTTAAACTTCATGCAGTTGGTAATTGCCTGGCCCTCCAGTTTGTCTGGATCTCTCTTTGGGGCCTCTCTGCCTTTGAGAAAATCACCATCTCCTCCCAGTTTAGTACAACTGGCAAACTTCCTTAGTATACCTATTACAAGGTAATTAATTTTGTCAGGTCACTAAAAATCCCATGGTTTTCCCTAATATGCTGGCTAATTATTTATTTCCAAGCTTCTTTAGGGATATTGTAGTGCAGGTTTAAGAAAAAGCCTTCTCCTAACAAATTATTTATTTATTTAAAGTCTTGAAATAAGGTGAATTAGAGTGTGGATTTGTCAATGATTCAATGCTTCAGGAATGCTTTCCTGGAGCTCCTTATTCTGAACATCCAGAACCAAGAGTATGGGATCTCCATTGTTATCTCTTTTCCTGTCCTTGAAGCCCATACAAGGAAAGAATTGGTATGTCATTGTCTGAAGTTCGAGTAGTCTTGGATAATATCTGTTTTGGCCTTAAAATAAACCTTTAGGTGTAGGGTGGAGATGCTTAATCAGCTGATTCAAGCCTTTCCTAAATGTGTCTTTACAAGCTGAATGCAGTCTGCTGCAATGGGTATTTCTTTTATGCTTTTTTTAAAAATCAGTCTCTCATACTCAGTGATGTTTGGTTAGTTTTTTACATCAAAACTAAATGTGCTTAAAATGCCAGTATCAAGCATTGCTCTGGCTTGTTTTTCTACCGAAAGGGAAAGTGTTGCTGGTGTTTCTAAAGACACTACTGTTTACCAAGCAGTATTTGATTCAGTACAGTTCAGAGATACCCCCTACTTGAAAGGCTGTGTTCTGGTGTCTGATTTAGGTTTGTAGGAAGCAATATCATCATCTCGTTCTAGATTTTCAAAAAGCATACTTGCTGTGAGGCATTAGGATGATAAAATTGTTTGATAAATGTTTGTTTGCGAGCTTGCAGTGCTGGGCCAGATGCAATTGGATAGCTAACCACTTTTATAAAGCCAAATCTGGCCTAAGAAAGAATGCCTATGACCACTTCTCATGTGCAAGTGAAAACATCTTTCCTTTAATGTCTCAAGGGAGTGGAACCTAGAAGAAAAAATCAAATACTTTTAATACTACCAATAATAATACCCACAGTATTTTTTACCAGCTCCAGAATTTAATATCTTTACTGTCCATAAAAAAAGCACATCTTGATTCTACAGTTTTATGCTAATACCAGTAATAGGTTAAGCATTAACACTGCTTTTGCAAAGCATTTTAAACTCCTTTCCTCTCCTTCTATAATAACACAATTCACGCTCTTCAGAACCCCGTGAAGCTCAGGCACTCAGCTCTGCCTTCTGCTTTCAACAGGCATTCAGTAGCAACTGTGCCATGACAGAGCTACATAATCATCGAAGAATGGTAGAATTGTTCGGGTTGAAAGGGACATTAAAGATTAATTCCAACTGCCCTGCCGTGGGCAGGGATGCCATCTACTAAATCAGATTACTCAGGGCTCTATCCACTCCTGAATAATTTCAGGGATGAGGCATCCACAGCTTCTCTGGATAACATGTTCTAGTGTCTCATCACCCTCTGAGTAAAGAATTTCTTCCTAAAATCTAATCTAAATCTCTCCTCTTTTGGTTTATAAATGTTCTCCCTTGTTCTATCACTATCTGCCAGTGAAACAAATTGTTGTCCCTCTTTTAAACACTGAGAGGCAGCAATTGAGGTCTCCCGAGAGTTCTTTTCTCCAGGCTGTATAACCCCAGGTCTCAGCCTGTGTTCACTGGAGAGGTGTTGCAGCCCTCTGATCGTCTTTGTGGCTCACCTCTGGATTGCTCCAACAGGTTGTTGTCCTTTCTGTGCTGGGGACCCCAGAGCTGGATGCAGCACTACAGATGGGGTCTCATGATGGCACAGTAGAGGGGGAGAATCCACTTTCTCACCCTGCTGACCACACTTTGGATGCAGCCCAGGAAGTGGTTGGCTTTATGGGCTGTAAGCACACATTGTGGTGCATGTCCAACTTTTTATCCCCAAGTACTTTGCCGCAGGACTGCTCTCAATGGCTTCTTCCTATCTGGGACTGCCCTGACTCAGGTGCAGCACCCCACCTGGACTTGTTGAACCTTATGAGATTCTTATGGACCCACTTCTCAAGCTTGTCCAGGTCCCTCTGGATGGCGTCCCTTCCTTCTGTTGTGTCAGCTGCACTGCTCAGCTTGCTGTCATGTGGAAACCTGCTGAGGGTGCACTTGATCCCAGGTAACAATGATTGCAGTCTGCACTCAGCTCTGTGTAGGGAGTTTATAACCTCTTTGCCCTATAGCAGTTGTCTGCTTAATCTAAAGTGTCACACACTGGCTGTTCAAGCAAGTGTAGATTCAACAGCACAAGTTTTTATTTTGATATCTTAAAGGAAAAAGCATTCACATAACTTCAAGTGGTGGATGTTTTTTCCCTGAATCAGTAGGTACACTACTGATCAGAGATAATTCTGACTGGCAAGCTCTAAGTCTCAGGAGCTTTAAACATTCCAAAATGGCAAAGACCTCCCAGTTTTCGTCATTTTCCTCCTCCTGTAAAGAAAGAAGGCTGATGAAGATGTAGGTAGAAACTGGAAACTAAAAAGACTGAAGATGGATTTCTAATTACCTGGAAGAGCAGCATGGTCAGACAGCAAAGATGCTCAGATAAGTCTCATTCTCACTGGTATTCTTAACTTTCGTAGCTCTTATGCTTAACTCTCGTGTAGCGAAATACAAAAAAAAATCTAAGTTCCTAAAATGAAAGCAATAATTAAATATATAAAAGTGTATTGAATCAAAAGCAAATCTGTTGTCTTTATCTTATTATTTTATTTAGATACACAGCTGTTTAGAAAGAACACCTCCAGTAGTGCCAAAACTATGTTCTGATGTTTACCAGAGTGCAGCCTAATATTGCAAATTGAAAATCTGATTATATTGTTCAGAAAAGCAAGCCAGAATGGTAAAAAAAAAAGAAGCACACTGAATTCAGACCTAGAAAATAAATAGGAGAAGGTTTTCCTTTCATTAATTGGTCATTACAGGGGAAGAAGCCTTACTGACCTGTAAGGGTATCAGAGAAACAAAGCACTCTGGCTTTAAAAAAACACTTATGCTTGCTGCTACCACACAAATTTCTGTTAAGATATGCCTGTAGGATATAGACAGAAGGAGAGCCAGTCAAAACTTTGTGCAGCACCGTGTACAGCACCAATGTTGTTAATACCCTGTATTTTGTGTTTCCCAATACTCAGCAGTTTGAACAGGATTCTGAATTACTCATTTTGATAACACAGCCTTAGTTTACTCATCCAAATAATCCTTGTGTACCAACAGCTATTGAAATGATAGATTATCACAAGTTTTAATATATAAGATTCCTTTGATATATTCCTTTTATATATTCAGAGAGTGACAAAACTTCTATTCATCTGACCAGGTAATTTCTTCAGATGTGTTAGTGACTCTAAATCTGTATTCATTGATTGTCAGGTGCTGTCTAAGCAAGTTCCATTGGGACCCTTGTAATTTCGTTTTCCTATGCACTTGACTAAGCGCAAAAGTCCATATTGTCATCCTCCTTCCTGCCCTCAAAAAGTAAATGCCAGAGAGAGATGACATTACTTTTTAAATGTTCACAAACTACCCTGCATTTGTTGCACAGTTTGAGATCTTGTAGTTAATGATGCTTTCACCACACTAAATCCCTATTTCTTATGAATGACTCTTCTGCTATTGATAGAATTCTAGGACTGACTTAACTGCTGGATCAGGAGACAACACATAAATCTTATGTGAGAGAGGAAAAGTTCTGGGACAGCCAGTTTGTGGAGATTTGATAGAGAAGCTGAAAGTAGAAGTGAAACTAGAAGATTAGTTCTCCTACCTTTTCTTGGTTTTGCAAGCCTGTGGAAATGTATACCTAATTAACATGTGGTAATTATTATTAGAATACAAAACTTACTATTATTTTATTATTAAAATACAAAATCCTCCAGACCTAACTGTAGTGGGTTGACTTGGCTGAGTGCCAGGTCCCTGCCAAAGCTGCTCTGTAATTCCCCTCCCCAGCTGGACATGGCAGAGAGAATATAACAAAAGTCTCCTAGGTCAAGATAAGGACAGGGAGAGATCATTGACTGATTACTGTCACAGGCTTGGAGTAATTAGTTTGATTTATTACCAATCAAATCAGAGTAGGGTAATAAGAAACAAAACCAAACCTTAAAAACACCTCCCTTCTTCCAGGGCTTACCTTTACTCAGACTTTTCTCTACCTCTTCTCCCCCAGTGATGCAGGGGGACAGGAAATGAGGACTGTTGTTAGTTCATCACACATTCTCTCTGCCGCTCATTCCTCCTCGGGGGGTTGCTCCTCATACTTTCCCCTTGCTCCATTGTAAGGTCCCTCTCACAGAAGACAGTCTTCCACAAGCTTTTACACCATGAGTCCTTTCCGCAGGCTGCAGTTCTTCACAAACTGCTCCAGTGGGGATCCCTTCCATGGACTGCAGTCCTTCAGGAACAGACTGCTGCAGTGCCATCTTACCAAAGGGTCACAGCCTCCTTGGGGCATCCGTCTGCTCTGGTGTGGGATCCTGCATGGGCTGTACACAGTTATCTCGTCCACCATGGACCTCTGTGGGCTTTAGGGGGACAGCCTGCCTTACCAGGGCCTTCACCACAGGCCGCAGAGGAATCTCTGCTCTAGCGCCTGGAGCATCTCCTGCCTCTCCTTCAGTGACCTTGGTGTCTGCAGGCTGTTTCTCTTACATAATCTCACTCCTCTCTTCTCTGTCTGTAATTGCTCTTGCATAGTAACCTTTTCCTTTTCTTAAATCAGAGAATCATACAGAATATGCTGAGTCAGAATCATTGAGTCCAGCTGGCCCTGCACAGGACACCCCAAGGATCACACCATGTGCCTGAAAGTGTTATTCAAATGCATCTTGAACTCTGTCAGGCTTGGTGACCACTTCTATGGGGAGCCTGTTCCAGTGCTCAACCACTCTACGCATAAAAATCCTTTTTCTGATATCCAGCCTAAACCACTCTGAATGAGCTTCATGCTGTTTCCTCGAGTCTCTCACAAGGGTGAAGAGATGGGTACCTGCTCCTCTGCTGTTTTCCCGCCGTTGCTGGTGGGCTCAGCATTGGCTAGCAGCAGGTCTGTCTTGGAGCCATCTGGCACTGGTTCTGTTGAACTTGGGGCAAACTTCTGGCAGCTTCTCAGAAAAGTCACCTCTGCAGCCCCCACCATGTTACCAAAACCTTGCTGCATAAACTCGATGTGCTAGCCAATAAGTTAATTTTTGGAGAACAGTTCAATACTCCTCCCATATTGTCCACAGTTCAATTTTATTTACAACATCATGTTAAGAAGCATAACTGTTGCTACTTATTATTCAATAAATATGCAAAATTTGGTATCAGCAGAATGTTTCCAGCTTTGTTTTGGTGTCTTACAGACATTTCTAAGCTTAGGCAATTGAGTTGAATTATTTTCCATGACTCACATAAGTCAATTGAGAGCACTGATTAATTTCAGACTAGTCACTACATTTCAAGGTCATTTATGTGTTCATGTACACTGAATGTTTTGAAATGTCATCACTGCAGCTTCTGACATGATAGTAAACCATATCCATTTAACTCAAAAATGTTAAGCTTAAGGTATATAGTTCAGTACCGGAAAAAAAGCAGGATCTTTTGCTGCTAGGAAGCTTGTGAAACTGTTTTTATACTGTATTCTTATATATTAGGACAGAAGAAATTGTTCGTTTTCTGCTTCCGGTATTAACAAGTTCCAGTGGGATTCTTATTTTTTGGTTTTATCTCTTTTGAGAGAGTCAGTCTCATTAATGCATCAGAAACCTTCATGTGCAATAGTGAGACTTGTCATTGTCCATACACATTCTGTATTTGTACATAGTTAATCCATATCAGTAGTTAAAACACAGAATAGCAGCTAATTTCTGAAAAAGACTTAACAGCTGTAAGATGGAGACTGACAAACATGCAGTTTTGCCTTAGAAAAAGTTTCACCCTCACATCTAATGTTACCAATATCACAAAAGTAATACAGCAAAATATAGCCATGCTCGTAAATCATTATAGCACAGCTTGTGAATGGACAAATGTCACAGTAGCAACACGAAAGAAGGAGACAGACACCTGTTGAGCAAGGAACAAACTGCGGGCTTCTTAGCCCGTCTTTATTTTATATGTGTCTTATAAACCACTGTGGATTGGAGGAGACAATGAGCCTCCCCTCAATCACACTGGTCAAAGGAAATGTCCATGAAACTTCTGTGCCCAGGAGAAAGGAATGTAAATAAAACGATACCGTTACAATAACATGGCTATGTTTACAGAGAATGTCTGAGAACTAGTTACAAAAGAATGATAACATCCAGAACTGCAAAACTCAGGGCAACAGACAAATGTTCTCATCCCAGTCACTCAGTTCTTTTAGCAATCTAGGAAGTTACGTTTGACCTCCTGATCAAACTAGAGGCAAGAAGGAAATGCACAGGCTGTGGAAGCAGGGGCACAGCACAGGGAACATGCAGACCTGTTGGAACAGGTCTAGAGGAGGGCCACAAAGATCATCAGAGGGTTGGAACACCTGTACTATAAGGAAAGGCTGAGAGAGCTGGAGTGGTTCAGCGTAGAAGAAAGAAGACTTGAAACAGACATTATTGCAGCTTTCAATACTTAAAAGAGGGCCTATAAGAAAGACAGGGACAAACTTTTTAGCCAGGCTTATTGTGATAGAACAAGGTGTAGTGATTTTAAATGAAAAGAGGATTGGTTTAGATTAGACATATGGAAGCAGATTTTTACGATGTGTGTGGTGGAACACTGGAACAGGTTGCCTGGAAAAGTTGTGGGTGCCCCATCCCTTTCAAATGTTCTAGGTGAGATTGGATAGGACTCTGAACAACCTGATCTAGTTGAAGATGTTCTTGCCATGGTGAGGACGTTAAATGACATAACCTTTGAAGGTGCCTTCCAACCCAAATCGTTCTATGATTCTAAAAGGCATGATGAAACACAAGCTCACCTGGACCTGCAGGTGGGATACAAAAACGTTGTTGCTTTCACATATGCACCCTGTGTCATACAAACCCTCATCGGAGGAAAGATGGCGGTTTGAGGACACAGTTTGGTTCTTAAAAACACTGCAGTAGCCCTAAAATAGTTTGTGTAATGTGGCTATGCAACCGTTTGCTCTGTTATTAAAATCTGGAACTAGTATTAGAGTCTTAAAACAGAATTGAAAATTTACTGAGCAACAAATGACAATTATGTGAAATGGCTTTATTATAAAGTGAGGCAATGTGAGAGAATGTGAGGAATTTTCAACGGATGAACTGATTTGGCACCAGAGGTAATACCAAATACCAGAAGTCTGCTTCACATTCCTTCTTTTTCTTGTACTGTATGTTCTTGTCAACTCTATACTTCCAGGTTGACTGAGATAGAAGGAGACAAGACTGTGAGCTTTTTTGATGGCTGAAGCATATGGCTGACAGAACTAATCACAGAATCTGTGAAGACTAAGGAGTGTCTTACTCAGCTCTTAGGCCATCTGCCTGTAATTTTGGTGTTACAGCAAGAACCTCATCCAGACCTGTACTGCTATCTTCTGATAGTGCAGCTGTTAAGTTGTTGAACACCTTGGATTCTATAAATATCCTTGTCCAGACATATCTGAATTTTTTTTGTCAGACTTAAGATTTTAACTATGGTGTGATTTGTTTTTTAATGGTTGATTTGTTTTTTAATGGTTAAATATCAGATTCTGTGCTACTTCTCCTGCTCAAGTGGTTGGTGTTTGTTTAGCACCAAGTTCTTCTTTGTGATTTCTGCTTGTCACCTCTCAGCATGGTGATAATTGGTTTTGCTTTTTTTAAAAAAATCTCTCTTATTTTTCTCACTTTTTTTCTTCTTTTTCATTTGTCAGAGATGCCACTTCGATTATGAATCCCATGGAATCTTTGTTGCAGATATGTGGGATAATCACTTTCTATGAAGAACAGTTTTTCTGTTATCTTGTCTGAAAGAATGGATTAAAGATATTTCATGCTGCTGCATACCATAGGATAGGTCATGAAGAAAAAAAATGGTCCTGAAGTTTCACCCTAATGTGACCTTAATTTTTATCTAATGACAAAGTTGGTGAATTGTTGATTAGTCTGTCTATTTTTGACAAAAGGAACTTAATAGTGTGTGTATCTCCTCTTGCACTGTAACTAATTCTTCTTTAGAAGAACTGAAATATGAACATAAAAAACCAAAATTATAAAGTGTGTGATGGCAGTCTGGTTTTGGCACTCAAAATCAGGTGATTAAAATTAATTTTAATTTCTGATCAGCTAAACAATTGATGCTCTTCTATTTGTCTTCTAATTAGTATAAAGTGTCCAATGTCCATCAGTCAGCCATCAGTCAGACATTGTAGCGTTGTCAGAGTCTTAGTGTTGTGGTGCAGTAGCTTTAGTTTGAAAGTACTTTATATTTGAAAGTATTATCTCTTATTAATAGTTAGCTATAGATATTAATAGCTTTGAAGGGCTGGAATAGATCCATGTGTAAACTAATTCTTGGCACAAAGGAACTTTCCAGTCAGCACTTCGTAGAAAAAATTCAACAAGTGGCTAAAATGCTGATTAAAGTTAGCTTCTAGAGCTATTAGCATTGCTGTAAAATGTGAATTTAAATTTTCTTATTCTGTAAACTAACCCTTTCTGTATAAAACTTTAAGATCTCACTTTCAGCATATCTCAGAAGTAATATCAAATTACTCATGCTCTTGATTAAGAACCAAACATGAATCTGCTCCACTATAAATGAAAAATCTAGTCTGTTCTATTTCCATTTCTCTACTTGACCCTGTGATTTAGAGAAAACTCAGTGAACAGAACTCAGATTGTTGCCTGAACTTAAATTCTTGCTCAGTTCAGGACAGTTGTGGTTGCATTTACTTTATGGCTCATGTGGTGTAACACAGGCCTCTTAACACTGTCTAAAGACTTTTTCTTCCTTCTTCCTGTGATTATTTTAATAGATCAACAGAATAGCTCATTTCTGAAGGGATTAGAGTACCTTATTTTGTAGGAAAAGTGAACACTATATTTCTGTGGGAATAGGGGTAGAGGCTTTACTGCATAGTCTCTGCATCGTTTCTGTATCTTACTATGGTGAAACCAGGTTTGTCACCAGTTCCTTACAGTATCAGCATTGCAGCAAGCCAGTCAGTATAATCAGAATGTCTGAATGTCTTTGGCTGACAAATATCTTTAATGAGTTTCCTATATCCTGTGACTTCAGATCTAATCCTTGCCTACATGTCTGTTCAAAACTTGTTTGTAATCCGATATTCTAGTTTTGAATAAATAGAAATAGTGTATCACAGAATATGCTGAATTGGGAGAGACTGACAAGGATCATCAAGTCCAACTCCTGGCCCTTCACAAAACACCACTCTGCACAAGAGTCACACCATATGCCTGAGAGCATTGTCCAAATGCTACCTGAACTCTGTCCAGCCTGATGCTGTGACCACTTCCCTGGGCAGCCTCTTCAGTGTTCAACCACCCTCTGGGTGAAATACCTATTCCTGATATCCAACCTAAAATTCCCCTGACACAGCTTCAAGCCATTCACTTGGATCCTGTCACTGGTCACCAGAGAGAAGAGATCAGTGCCTGCCCCCCCCTCTTCCCCTCATGAAGAAGTTGCAGACTGCAATGAGGTCTCCCCTCAGTCTCCCCTTCTCCAGGCTGAACAGATGAAGTGACCTCAGCCAGTCCTCCTTGGCTTCACCTTAAGGCTCTTCACCATCCTCATGGCCCTCCTTTGGACACTTTCTAATAGCTTCATATCTCTTTTATATTGTGGCACCCAGAACTGCCCCCAGCACTCGAGATGTGGCTGCCCGAGTGCAGAGCAGAGTGGGACAATCCCCTCCCTTGCCCAGAGGGTGATGCTGTGCCTGATGCCCCCAGGACACGGTTGGCCGTCCTGGCTGCCAGGGCACTGCTGGCTCATGTCCATCTTGCCATTGACTGGGACCCCCAGGTCCCTTTCTGTGGCACTGCTTTCCAGCATCTCATTCCCCAGTCTGTCTGCACATCCAGGGTTGCCCCAACCCAAGTGCAGAATCCAGCACTTCCCTTTTTGAACTTCATATGGTTGGTGTTTAGTTTGTGTACTATGAACCTGGAAAAGTTTGCTAGGTGAATTGATGAGTGTAGCTGGAAGGAGAGATAAGGAAATGAAGATTAATACTTCTATATAAGCTTTGATCTTGTTGCATTGTTCTGGAAATCTGCTTTATTCCTATGAGCTGATTGAAGGTTGACTGTACTTTCTGTTGCAGATGAGCCAACACGTTCCTTGAGTGGTCTTATTTTGAAGAATAATGTAAAAGCACATTTTCACAACTTTCCAAATGGGGTAACTGACTTCATTAAAAGTGAATGTCTGAACAACATTGGTGACTCATCCCCCTTAATTAGAGCTACTGTAGGTAAGTTTGTTCTTATTGCTGTCCTCTGCTGACTGAAAATGTTACTGATAAGGGTGAGAGCTGCACTAGGGACATAAAGACGTGTCCCTGTATTAAACTCCTAAAACACTTTGCTTCTTATAGTAGTTATGTTTTCACCGTTTCAATGATATTTTTCTTTACTGTGAGTATAAAGATGTCACATTTTTAATTTGTATTATCTTAGAAGTTATATAGAAATTCAGTTCATATTTCTTGAAATGTAACTGAACATTAGTTTATTTCAATCTACTAAAATTGAGCTTTTTGCCATCTTATATACCTAAAAACAGGAACACGGTAAAGGTCCTACTCGAGAACTATTACAGTACCCTGGTTGCATCAATGAAACACTTTTGTTAGCTGATTTTCTATACCCCACCCTCTATATGCAGACACATGTATATCCCTTCGGGGAATCTTTGTACCATGCATTAAGTATTCACGTAAAAAACTTCTGTCAGAAAACAGTAGATATAGTGTGGTGTTCAGAACTTCACAGAGTCATAAAATGGTTTGGATTGTAAGAGACCTTAAAGATCACTAATTCCAGTGATAGAATTTTTTGTTACATGAATTTTTAGTTTTTATAAATACTTTGTTTTGATAAACATTTTTCATAAAATACATATATTTGTATTATTTTTACTTGTTTCAAGGGAAAGTCGCTTTTCTGTCTGCTCTTTGAGGGTGATTTCCTCTGATGCTGTAGTAATTTTCCTAATCTACTAAAAAAACTAGAAAAATGTAATATATATATATTTGAATACATTTGAGTATAGGAAGTTGGTTTGGGTGTCATTTCAGACAGAAATTCAGCTTCTCTCAGTTGTCTCCTCTTAGAAAATACCAGTTGCTATTCTTTTAGAATCCTTTGTTTTTTCTGTAGGATTCCTTCTCCAGACATTCAGGGTATGGGCTATAGACTAGAGAAAACTACTGATTTCTTAGCTTTTTCCTGCTGTCTGGTCAGTTGTGAAGCTGCTTTACTATGAATTTTATTAAAGTCCCATATTCTTAGTGAGAGTAGAAAGAAGTCTTTGAGTGGCAGGTACTCTTTGAATTTCAGGTTGTAGAAAAGTCGTGCTTGTTTGTTCATAGGAGTTTTCAGTGGAGTACAATGGAGCTGACTAAGGAACATATTCCAGCTCTCTTTGGTTTGCCATCTTAGCATTGCTTAGTGATCGTCTGTGGGGTGTCTTTTTCAGGAAGTGGGGGTTGTGTGTTTTCAAGTAGTTATTTTTGATTTTTGCTGGTAGGAGATGCTTGTGGAGTAGTAACTCAGTTATTGTTCAGCTTTACGTGATCCTTGCAGGGATTATTCAGCATGTATGGACTCTGAGGATGAGTAGCAGCTGATGAACAGTGTGCTTGCATAAATGTTGCTGTTTAGCATGTGCTTTGCACCCTGCTCTTTGCACTGTTGGGTCCTTTTAGCTGTCTGATGTTAGTCCAGTACCCACCGGTTTCTTGGTACTATCTAGCTGTAAAGATATTACTACCTACCTAGACTGCCTTCTTAGCATAAGTTGGCACATGCAGGTTAGAGCTGCTGTTTCTGATGAGTACAGGTTTTTGCAGTTCAAGCACTATCAATTTAAAGAACTAATTGCAACTAAGATCTTAGGAACTCCAAGAGCAAGATAAGCAAGAACGTCAAAATGGCATCAGAAAAGATTTAATGTAGTATTCACTCTCCTTTGTGGTCTAGCATCTAGTGCTAACCAGACAAAAGCTGATCCCTTTTGGCCAAGATGGAGGCAAGCTGATTAATCCTATCTCCAGAAGTCACCTTGCTGAGGAGAATGAGCATGTGACTTGAAACCAAATAATAACTGCACACTGTTGTATCCTTACTTAGCTTATCCTTATTCTAATCCCCAAATGAGTAACAGAGTGTAACTTGTCAGTGCTGTTAGCCTGTGGTACGGGTTTTAAAACCCTATGTGCTAATCTTGAAATATAGATTCAAGTTCCAGCTGCATTTGTTGACAAATCTACCAGGGTATAAACACATCTCTTCAGGAAGTGTCTGCAACTGTTCTTAAAACTTTTTAGGGAGTCTAGTCTTGGCAGGACCTTAGTGTGGCTCCTGCTTAAAGGCAAGCAGGGAAAATAGTTGCAGTGTTTAAGAATAGTGGTGGAGTTGGAGAGCTTACTGCAGGAGGAAATTGAAAGCTAATGATTGCCCTATGAGGGGGAATTTTGTTATGCAGTTTAGCTTTTAAAAGTTAAGGAGTTCAGAAAATCAACTTCAGGAGTTACAGAGGAAAAACACTATCTATACAGAAAGTCCATAATGACATGTGTGGTCTGAAGTGCATGCCAGACAATTTGTCATCCTCTGACACCACTTCTAGGAACTTGAAAAGATCCAGCATATTGCATCAAAGGAATGATGCAAAATATCTTTCGGTTACCTTGTGTCCTGTCCAGAAGGTCCTTTGCTCTGTAATGTTGTCCTCTATTCCTATGCATTTAACAAGACTTTTAACATTTTATTCCAAACAAAAGTGATATTTTGTGAGTAGCTTAATGAAAAAGCTTGAGAAGCTTTTTCCATCACTTTCTACTTGGGAGATTACTAGTTGTAGTAGTATCAAGTTCTTCGATGTTCATAGCTGTTAGAAGTAACCGCCAGTAGCACAACTGATTATGCTAAAATTTGTGTTTAGGCAAAATGGACTCATACAAATTCAGTCCTAGTTTATAAGAAGTCTTCCCTGTCCCTGTCATCTAATTAGTTTTTCCTGAGATTTCTGTATATGCTGGAAACAAACAGAATTAGTGACCCTTTGGGCTGACCGTGTGTGGCTGTATGTTGGCTCAAACAGCTGCTCACTGTGAGACTGCCATAGTGTTTAAGCTCTTGGTAGGTATGTTGGTCTTAGAATCTGTCCTTAATGTTTTGTGTAAACACAGTAAAGTTGTGAACACATAATTGGTCACTGGGTTGTAAGTTTATTGAATGACAATTTCCCACATTCATGCTTTTGTATCATAAAAAAGAGGTGACTTGAGGTGGAAACTCTGTATTTATTTAAGGTCCAAATTTGTTCAGTGTTTAGTAAATTTAAAGCCAAAGCTGCCCTGATGCATTATTGATTATAAATTAAATAGATATGTAAATGTTAAAAATTATGATTTTCTTAGGTGAAATTACTTGGTGTTTGATTGCTACTGTCTGAGGCCTTCATGATAGCAGGAAGGAGCACCCCACCTTTGCTTTTCAATGCCCTTTAAGTAATATTTGCAATTAGATGCATTTCCTCTTTTTATGCATGCCAGTCCTTAAGAAAACAAGAGCTTTCTTAGCTCTTCACATATTTGAGAGGAGAAAAATTGATATGAAACAGGTGAAAGTATGTTAGATTTCATTTCTTTCATTCTTCTATTTCCTTTAGGCATTCTGATAACAACCATTGCCTCTAAAGGGGAATTACAGAATTGGCCTGAACTCTTGCCAAAGCTTTGCAGCCTGTTGGATTCTGAAGATTACAATACCTGTGAGGTAAGGTTTATAGAAAATAGAAGATGGTCATCCAATTTGATTGTTTTTATCTCTCTTCACAGGTATCATGTACATGTACAGTATTCTGTGCATATCTGTATGTGTTTATATGTGCTTATGTGTTCTCCTTGAAAAATGGTGGCTCCGATTTGACAGTTTTACCTGCAGTCCATGCTATTACTGTTCATATAAACAAAGTCATTTTCATTGCATAAAGGTAGGATAAGATTGCAGATGGATAGTAATAGTATTTCATCTGAGAAGTCTCCTGAAGCTACCACTCTGGAATGCCTAATCTTTTAGGCACCATTAGCATCATTAAGTTGACCCTGAATTTTCTGTTACTGAAAGTAGCATTCATTTTTCTTGTAACTTAATCTGAAAGAGTGATCAATTGCTATATGAAGCTGAAATGAACTGTTTTGTTCATTCTGTATGAAGGGAAAAAAGTAAGGACTTCTAAGCTACAAGGAAAAAATAAAGCTATGTCTGATGTAAAAAAATAAAAATTGTGATCACACCATTTGAGTTACTTGGTAACATCTCCATGAAAGTGTGAAATGTTTTGTGTAAAGTGAACCTCAGAGATGACTCATGGTCCAAGATGCCATATTGTTATGTAGTATTTTGGTGCTACTTTCTCTCAGAACAAAACCCTCACATTTGAAAATGTAACTCAAATTGACCATCATCTCTGTTTTGCCCCATAACAAGTTATGAAAGGAAATACAATTATATATGCAATTAATTTGGATACCTCTGCCCTATTTTACTTACTTGTCAAATAAGAACTAGCTTTTAAGTGTTTTTTTAAATATATTTGATTAGATGAGTTTCAAATCAAATTAAAATTACCACTTATCCATTGCTGACTCACTCAGCTTGAGAACAGACAGATGCTGAGGTTCTGTTTTAAATAAAATGCCTTTAAGAATATTTTAATTTAATCGATATCTAGTTAGCTGCGTTTACAGTGTTAACCAGCTACATTTACTGTGCTGTGCTGACATTATCCATTCTATACAAAGTCTGAATTTCTGCTTTCTTCAGAATGTCAAAGAAGGTAAGTATGTATGTACGTATTTATTTATTTTTAAACAGGGTGCTTTTGGCGCTCTTCAGAAGATATGTGAAGATTCTGCTGAAATTTTGGATAGTGATGTGTTGGACCGGCCACTTAATATCATGATACCTAAGTTCTTGCAGTTCTTCAAGCACAGCAGTCCAAAAATACGGTAGGTTTATGTGTTTTACTTACAGTTACCTGTTAAAATTGTACTTACATTAGCAGCAAGGCTGCTATTTTGTAGATCTGTTTAAAACCTGCGTAGTTTTTTTAAATGATCCTGCAGAGATTCCATGCAACAGTAATTTTCATGTTTATCTGCATAGTTAATACAAGAATCTCACTTCTTTAGACAATCAGTCAGTGATTTTGAAAATCAAATTGTTTCTTGTAAGTTTTTGCATATTATTACAAAAAATTCAATGCTGTGGTTAGAACCAAATATTCTGATTTAAAATAACAATTTTGGATTCCTTTTGTAATGGCTTCAGCAGTGGGAGAGTAAAAATTTTTTTGCTGGCAAAAGTTTCTGAGTTCTGACAGAAAAAAGTTCTGCATTTAATGGAACTTTCAGCTGAATCAAATGAAATGGGTTCATCATCCCTTCACTGTAAAACTGTATTAATCTCTCCAAAGTAACAGTATAAAAGGAAAATTCCATAATTAAATTGTTGTTGCTAATATTCATTACAAAGAACAGTATCTTTTATCCTGAATTTAGCCAACACAGTGCCTCTGGCACAAAGAAGGCTAATGGTATCCTGGGCTTGAATTTTGCCATCTGGATAAGGGAGGTGATCCTTCCCTTCATCTTCCAGGTGAGGCCACACCTGCGGTACTGTGTCCAGTTATGGACTGTTCAGTGCCAGAGAGACATGGATATACTGGAAAGACTCCAGCAAAGGGCCATATCAGGAAAGGCTGAGAGAGTTGGGACTCATCTATATATGTAAATACTTCAAGAGAGAGAGGAAAAAGATGTGTCCAGGCTCTTTACAGTGGTGCCCAGTGACAGAACCAGAGGCTGTGGTCACAAACAGAAACTCAGAATTTTCCGTCTGACTACCAGAAAACACCTTTTTTACTGTGAAGTGACCAAGCACTGGCACAGGTTGCCCAGAGAGGTGATGCAGTCTCCATCCTTCGAAATATTCAATAATCAGCTGGATATAGTCCTAGACAACTGGCTGTAGGTGGCTCTGCTTGAGCACAGGCATTGACCAGATGATTCTACAGGTGCTTTCCAACCTCAGCCATTCTATGATTCTTCATAATTCCGTGAAATGTGTTTTATCTTCTGTTTGAAACTTATATTAAAAGACTTGACAACTTGTAGGTAACAATTCTTTATTGCCAAGAATACTAGATAGTGAAGACCAAAAGGAAGAGTATAACTCCTAATAGGGTTCTAATATGGCTTATAAAGTAACTTATAAGAGATACATGCTAATAAAATTAGGTAACAAAGTGTGAACTTGGTCTTGTGGAAAGATAAACTTAATAATTCTGTGGAACTAGGAGAGAGGGAGAAAAACGTTCTTTCTTCCCTCCTACACTGTATGGTCTTTCACTTCTTTCCTATGCTGTGATGTTCATGGCTTTGAGACTGTTAAACCAGTTTCAAGTTTAAAGCAGGCTATCTGATGACCCACAGCCTAGTTTCAGTACATAATGCTGAGGTATGAAAAGGACTAATGGTGTCAGTACAATACTTTGTATTTAAATCCATCAAAAGACATCTTTTGAACAATGTTTTATGAGACAATCTTCCAAGAGAAGTCTGAACAGAACAGAAATTTAGAGTTACAGTAGTAAAAATACTGTAAGAAATCTTCAGAGGATGTTACAGGTAGTTTTGCCTTGTGCCTTTTCCTTGAGAATTTGACTTCTGTGTCTGAGAATAAAAAAGACCTGTAAGGAATGGCTTTGCATGAAATGGACTAGAAGAACAGTGCTTTGTGTCTTACAATGTTTCTTCCACAAGTGTTTTAGTATGTATTCTACTACAAGTGTATGTTTGTTCTAAGCTGCATAGTGACACATATTGGTCTCACTAACTACTAAAAATATTGCAAAGGCAGTCACATACTTAACAACAAATAAGGTCATGCTAAAATATCACCATGTTGACTTTTATGGAATTGTTAATATTTGAGAAGGTAACAGTCATAATATGCTCAGAAAGAACATTCTTACATACTGTTCAGAACAAATATGCCAGCTCTGGCATCCTGCTCTATTTTCTATTTATTGAATATTTTATTTTTAAATATTTATTACCTATATCAGAGTATAAGGCACTGCTTAAAAAGTAGTGTAGTAATTTTGCTTAGTAATGCAACAGATGTGTAGATTTATTCTCTCATGTCTGTGAAGATGTTTGGTTTATGTTTTTGATCCCTGAGTAAGAAGTGTTTTTATCTCATGAAACATATATTTCAACTGTTTCTGTTGTAGGTCTCATGCAGTGGCATGCGTTAATCAATTTATCATCAGCAGAACTCAAGCTCTTATGTTGCACATAGATTCTTTTATTGAGGTGGGTGTGTATTCTTGGTTGGGGGTTAAGTCAAATTACATATCTGATTTATCTAGAGTTTTGAACTATGTTTTACAACCACCTGTACCCCTAAACTCCCCATTTCTGGTTGCCCATTTTTAACTTCAGTCCCCATGAATTGAAGTTCATTCTGTATGCTTGTGCTCAGAGCGAACCACTCTGTAAGTCAAAGGAATAGGTGTGTATCGAAAGATGTTTCCTTTTCATAAGTAGGGGAAGTTCTTGTGTAAAGGTGCAAAAAAAGTGCATGTCACTGGACCTGGTCTGCCTGTCTAGATACTGCTACTGAACTAGAATGAGAAGGATTCTGGGTTATCTAGAGTACTTGATTTGCTGCTCTTATGTACTGACACAATTTTCTGTTTACTGATGGAATTTATGTCTAGGAGGAAAAAATAATCCAGGAAGTACTGTTCTTGTGCCAGTGTTAATAATACACAGTGTCATGTTTATGTGTAAAATGCACATGGAGAGACTGAAGAGTTAATTTGCTAATCCATATGTCTTTAAGAAATAAAATAGTATTCTGAGGTATAGGGTGGGCAAGTACAGAACAGTATTTGCATCCCTTAGTTTGCCACTAATGGAACTTGATGAATTGGGGTTTTTCAACTGTTGCTACTTTCTGACAGAATCTTTTTGCACTGGCTGGTGATGAGGAGCCCGAAGTACGCAAAAATGTTTGCCGTGCTCTGGTAATGTTGCTGGAAGTTCGTATGGATCGCCTTCTTCCTCATATGATTAGTATAGTTGAGGTGAGTCTCACTTCCTAGATGACCTGCAGATTCCTGTTCGACATTGCAGAAATAATAACAAACAAAAAGCATTTAATCAGACCAGGTATGTTACTCTTATACTTGCCAACTCTGTCTTTCCCTTCAAGACTGAGATGGCAAAACTTTATCTAATTGCCAGCTTGACATTGTGTTTGACAGGCAGTGCATATGGCAGTTGTTTATTCTTCATTAAATTAATTATGCTGAAGTGACTGGGATCACAGCCAGGCATTGCTTGACCCCAGATGAGAAGATTATGTTAATCTAGTGCTAGTGCTGATACTGCTCCAGTTTACACATTGAAACTGTCACTTTTTTGGGTGTGTTGAGCATAAGAAAAATAAGGCATGTTATTTTACATTGCTGAGATTCTTTTTGGGCTACTAATGAAAAAGTTCTAAGCTAAATGTTCTATTTTATAGAAGTAATTTATGTTTATATTGTGTAGTACATGCTTCAAAGGACCCAGGACCAAGATGAAAATGTGGCTTTGGAGGCTTGTGAGTTTTGGCTGACTTTGGCTGAACAGCCAATTTGTAAAGAGGTATTATGTCGGCATCTTACTAAGTAAGTATCAAGAATTACAACTCATAATTATTTTGAGACAGTCCTCTTAAAAATTCAGTTGACTTGTTCCTGGGCATACTTACAGACAGTGTATGCAGCTTAGAAGAGCTCTTGTATAGGTAGTTCTTGTGCATAGTAAAATTGAAAATACTTGTGAGAGTTTCAGCCCCAGTGAACTCCAGAAACAACCTAACTCTGTCAATGTAGTGCTTATCACAAACTTAACAAGCTGTTAAACTTCATATGGGTGCAAAGATACAGTAAGATGCACTTAGGCGCAAGTAAACAATTCCACATGACATTACCCATATTATCTGGTGTACCATGAACGTGACTACTGCTTGTATAGGCATCTCTGTGCAGTGCTTTCGTGTACATAGTCGTGCAACGGGTTCCTAATTTTTAAAAGGACATAAAACAACATGACATGACTTGGATTTATGAATCAGTTTTGTATCAATTACTGTTACAATTTAAACTTGAAGAAAGCATGTACAATTTGTTCCTTCATACTTCTGCAGCCTGATAGTAGTTTGTTTCAAAGTCTGCTTTTTCTAAGTAGCAAGAAGTTTTCTTGTGCCTCAAAAGATAGATCTTTGATTGAATGGGAATAAATATCCATGTTTGAAGCATAAACCTTTGCATGTCTGCAACAGTGCTTGTAACTTTATCCAGACTAATTTGAAGTCTTTTATAACAGGAAATTAATTCTTCAGTGTTGCCAGCAAATGAATACTCTTTCTTTTCATATATACGTGGAAGTTTTTTTAAATTAGGAGGGGGCTTTCTCAAGATTTTGAGTGGAAGAACAGAATGACAGGACCAACACATTCTTCTCAGCAAAAATAAGCATTATAAATGTGAAGTAATAAAAAAAAAGAAGCAAAATTTCAGTTTTCATAACCAATTAAAAAGTAGAAAATTGAGATTAAAACATGTACTGTAGCAGCAGCTGCAACCAGAAGAACAAATGTTATGAAAACTATTTTTAAATGTTAAAATGGTCTTATTTAATTCCTCTTTTTGTAGTTCAAAAGGCAAAAGAATGATAGTACAAGTTTGAGTCCACCTACCCCCTTCCCAACACACATCATGTAGTTAATAACTTATGGTATTAAATCTTTTTTGACCTACATGAACCCTGCCACTGCAATGGCATCATGCTCAGTTTTTTAAAAAAGCTTTTAAATGTCTAGAAAAACAGATTAGTAAAAGTAACATTATATTTTTCCCATGATCTTTCAATGCTGTTTGTGTTGAAGGCAACTTACTTGTTGGTGGGTCTTGTTTGACTAGGGAGTTATATAAGCTTGTGAGTACTTGATGATAATCTTAAGATTTTGTATATTATATTAAAACTGGGGCAAAATCTTAAAACTTGTTCATGTGATATCTAACATCTCTGCCATTTTATGCCTGTAGGCTTTCATACAAAATGCATACTTCACGAAGTATGCTACAGAAATGGCAATGAGTTGGTGATAATGTCTAAACTTACTATTCCTTCATTCAAAGTTTAGAAGGTGCTGTTCCATTGCAGTGCATGAATATTAGTGCAAGTCTTGATACCTTCAAAAACAGTATTCCTCACCAGCAGAATATAGCAAGTTTGTGTCTGTCACTGTTGCTGTGTCATCCATGGTTATCATTAGCTTCATTTGGCTTATAATATATATTTTTATGGATTTTTTTCTTCCATTGTAATGATTGTGTTTTATGTGAAGTATTGGACTTTTGCCATTAGTACTTTTTAGCTACACATCTGTACAGTTGGAGCCTCGTAACCATAACCAGTTTAATAATGAAGTAAATCCTTGTCTTACTGAAGTAATCACAAGGTGGTAGGAGAGCTTAATGTAGTTAGGCCTCCATCTTTAAAGGTAATGAGGTAGAGTCTTCATCAACAAGCAAATAAAGTGGCAAGTACTATGGATGAGAGTCAACTCACCAAGAGTATTATGGGAGTTTGAATTCTTACTGAAAAACTGATAGATGTAATTTCTGAAAGTTGCTTCAGAGTAAGTTCATCAGTTGTGCCATCTGGCTACTTCTTTTTAAAAGTTTGTGATTTGAAAGTGACACTTTTTCTTATTACAAAATATTGATGAATTTTATGACATGGAACTTGGTTTAGGTACTAGCTCTAGTTATCAGGCTAAGGTGTTTTTCTTTTGAGTTGGGAGGTGAGGGTTACAACCAAAATTATGGCCTGTATAACTGAAAACTGGCTTGCTTTTTTATGTGTTATTTTGATATGTGTAAATATTTCTTTGTAGGCTGATACCTGTGCTGGTAAATGGTATGAAATATTCAGAGATTGATATTATTCTGTTGAAGGTGAGCATCAGTTTCTTTTACCCTGTGGGAATAGTTGGTTAGCTTCTGACCTATAAATCAGAATTATTCAGATTAGAATTGGTAGATCTAGCCTAGCATCTGTTCAATGGAAGATTAGCTTTCTGGCGCAAGGTATGCTGTTCCAAATACTAAATGCAACTGAATCCGTGTTTGTTGGAAAATAATCTGCAGCTCTGCTTTTGCCCCAGTCCTCTCCCACACAATTTAGGCAGAGCTGGGATAGTATTACCATGAACTACTGCAAGAATGCACTGTAAAAAAAATTTTCAGAACTAATTCTAATGCCTTCTAGGTTGAACACATGGCTTTTCCAGTCACTAGATATGTCTGTATATCAGAATTCCTCAATCATTTCTTTCTATTTCGTTCCCATTGAGTAATTTCTTAACAAGAAGGATATTTTGTGGGTGAGCATACCTCTCTTGCTTGTATCTTCTTGTTGTTTTTCTGGTAAATACAGCAATAGAACACAGGAACAGTGGCAGCTCAGGTGAATCTTTTAGACACTTACAGAATCTTGAAATGAAACTACATTAACTTCCTTGAGCAATACGGTTGGACTAGTTTGTAAAACATTTTGATGAAACATTTTGATGACAGGGGGATGTTGAAGAAGACGAAGCTATTCCAGATAGTGAGCAGGACATAAGGCCTCGTTTTCATCGTTCAAAAACAGTGGCTCAGCAACATGAAGAAGATGGTATTGAAGATGATGACGATGATGATGATGAACTTGATGATGATGATACTATTTCTGACTGGAATTTAAGTATGTCAAAGTAATGTGTGAAATGTTTTAAAATAGAGCTACTTGCATAATACAAGAACCACAGTAAAAAAGTGGAGCTTGTGTGTAGGAATACTGAGGCTTTGTTTTTGAATACAAAAAGAGCTATCTGCTGACATAATTTGTGGATATGTTGGAGGGGGCATCTTTCAAATGACACTCTGACTTTATAACTGTGTTGGCAAAAGCTATCCATCTGTAAGCTTATTTCGTGTTTTGAATATGGCACATCGAGTTAAAATATTTACTTGATGCAATTCAATGGAGCTTTCGGACTTAGGATTTTAATTCTATGAGACAATAAAAATCCTGTTTCACTTGTTTAAATTCAGTTTAAAAAGAGAAGAAACAGCTTTGCAAATTGACAGCTGGAGCAGGCTTAATAATGCTTTCTTTGATTTCAGTCCTCCCTCTAAAATTGGTTTGTATTTTGTTTTGGTTTGAGTTTGAGTTGTTTTTTAATCCCGTGTGAACATGCTACTACCTATGGCCATTACTGGTAGTTCTTTTCTATGTGTGGAATTTCCTTCTGACCAGAATACAGTACATTAGATGTGAAGGGAGGATGGCTCTGAGGAAACCAGAGTTCAGATGGCCTGTGTGTGAGTCATAGAACTTTTAGGCTAGTAGGCCATGTTACAAGGAAAGAAAACACCACAAACTGTTTTTTGAGTTCAGTGACAGAAAATAGCTAATGAAATTCATTGTGGAATAATGCTTTGAGATGTGACAAAACCACATAGGTTTTTTTTCCCCAAGGCCACAAGTTTTCACAAGTGAATGTACCTTCACACTTATGGTTAAACAATTTTAAGACATATCTGGAGAATTGTTGTTGTTGTTGTTGTTGAAAATGAATGCAAATATGCTTGTTGCTGTAAAGCTGCATCTTGGGAAAAAAAATAGTTTTCTATTCGTATTGTTGTTCTTGTCGCTGCTGTGTGTAGAGATTGCAGAATTAAATATGTGTTTTCTGAGAAAGATAGCTCTAATGACATAAGATGCCCTGTGATGCACAATTTTGGTTAAGATGGTGAGAAAGCTAAAGTTGTTCAGGAATGGTGACCTAAAAGAGGAGGTGCAGAACAGTTTAGAAATCTGTAGTGATATACGTTTTGGATTTGACAAAATTGGTATTATCTGAAAATCAGAATTGTGGTCTATTTCTTATCCAGTCTTCTATATTTGGCTTCCAATTTGAACATAGAAGAAGCACCAGCTTGACAATTAGCAGCATTGCCTTACTAATGAGACCAGTGCAATCCTTTATGACAGATCAAGAAGGAACTGATATTATTTAAAAAATGGCTTTCTAAGAGCCATGGCTTTGCACAAGAGCACAGTGGATCTCTGTGTGGTGTAATGAAGTGGAAGTATCTTTCCTCCTAGTGCATTGAGAATCCACTGGCAGTTCAAAGTTAAAATGGGGATTATATTGCCTAACTTATAACTATTTGTATAATAAGCAGAGATTAACACTGTTAATTCCCCTCAGGGAAATGTTCTGCTGCTGCTCTAGATGTCCTAGCTAATGTATTTCGTGATGAACTTCTGCCACACATCTTGCCACTATTGAAGGAATTGCTCTTCCACCCCGAGTGGGTAGTTAAAGAATCTGGTATCCTTGTTCTTGGTGCAATTGCTGAAGGTAAGGCAACATTGCTTATCAAGTTGCTGATTTTTTAATTGATTCTAATGCAACTCAGGTGAACTTACTTATGCAAACAAGCATATGTCCTTAGCTGGTTGGTTTTGGTGATTAATCTCTACATCTACTTATAGGTGACTGCAGTTACTTTATTTTTCTTTTTCAAATTTATGCACCTCTGGAAGGCTAAATACATTGTATAATTTCTTTATTTCTCCCTTTTCTTAACCCTGCAGTATACAATTGCTGATGTCTCCCAAAATACTACCTTGATTTCATAGAAGATAAATATTTAATAAATTTTAGCCTTACATTTTGTGTAAATGTTTTCAGAAATGGAGTACACCATTCCTGTGACTTCACTACACTAAGATGCCTTTTTTAGATGATTCTCCAGTTGCAATAGGCAAACTTCCATTCTTTTTTACTTACTCACTGTCGTGCTTGGCTTTTTGCCTGAAGTTCTGTCATCTCTGTCCCTTTTGCAGGCTGAAGAAGTAGATTTGGGTCCATGCCTGGATTATCTTTCTTTTCCCACAGTGTCTAATGAACATATTTTTTTTGTTTTTACTAGAAAATTTTTAGTTGGTTTTTATTTTAAGTCAAGCAAGGTGGAATTTAGTACTTCTGGCAAATCTTCCTGTATTATCGCCCTTGCTGACTTGAATGGTGCAGCTTTTACTAGTGGTCAATATTTGTATGATTTTAGGAGAAAACAAGGATTTGAATTTCTTAAGGAATCCATTTTTACATGATGGTGTGTTGTCAGACAGTCTTTCTCAACTTGGTATTTTCTTGGTTACTCTGAGTATAGGACCTTCAAGCTTTAGAAACTATGTTTGGATGTACTTGCTATACTACATTTAATAAAGCGGAATTTCTGGAGATTGGGGAAGCACTGAAGTAGAAATGTAATTAAAAGGAATGTAAGTTTACTTGGAGATTTTAATTATTATTTATGTTAGGTTTCTTTTTAGAACTTTATATGAATTAAATGGACTTGCTTTGTATATTGTTAAAATATTTGTATTTTTAACTTTGCATATTGTGTTCCTATGTGATAGAGAATGAAATTATTTATCTTATAGGAAACAGGAAACAAAAGAATTTTTTAGTAATTCTGGTACTGTAATAGCTGTATTTTTTTTTCCAGGCTGCATGCAGGGTATGATTCCATATCTTCCAGAGCTAATCCCTCACCTTATTCAGTGCCTCTCCGACAAAAAGGCTCTTGTGCGCTCCATTACATGCTGGACTCTTAGTCGCTATGCACACTGGGTAGTTAGCCAACCCCCAGACACATACTTGAAGCCATTAATGACTGAGTTGCTAAAGCGTATCTTGGATAGCAACAAGAGAGTACAAGAAGCTGCCTGCAGGTAAGCCAAAGCTTAAGCAAACATCTATATCCATGACACTGATATTTTTTTCCATGGGAAGCTGTTTTAATGCCCTTATCATTGAATTCATGAACCTATTTCTAGCTCTTCATGTACTTCTTTCTGTTAAATTGGAGTAGATTGCCGCTCAGACACGAAAGAAAGACGCAGACACATTGAAAACAGAGAGCCAAGACTGCAGGCCAAAAGGCTGGCAGCACTGGCCTGCCCAGACCCGCACTTTATTTTACATATCCTCTAAAAACCACAGTGGATTGGAGGGAGAAATTGCCACCTCTCCATCACACTGGTCAAAGGAAATACCCATCAAATTTCTCCGCCCAGGAGAAAGGAATGCAAACAATAGGCTACAGTTACAAAAACATGGCTATGTTTACAGGGAGTGTGTGATAAACTGTTACAGAAGAATGAAAACATCGAAGAACTGCAAAACTCAGGGCAAGAGTAGATGGAGCTTCTGGACTAGATGCAGCTTTCCCCCAAGTTAGAATAACATGACAAAAAATAATGTGTATTTGTCTTGTAGAGTTTGTTTTCAGAGTATGTGAAACACCAACCTAAATAACTTATTGTAGTAAATTAGCTGTTCGCAATGCTTATTTTCAATATATAATGTTTCATTGACCAGAAATTTGGCATTTTTTAATGTGCCCATGAACATGGTTAGAACTGACTGCAGTGGAAAGCTGTCTTATCATTGGATTACTGATACTGTTTATACTTAGCTCAACATTACCAAAACGTTTGGGTTACGATTACTTCAAGGGATTTTATCTTTCTCTTGAAGAGAGATGTTAGGAAAGAGGATTCCCTTCTTCCCCGTGTCTATTTGTATTTAAAAAAAAAAAGAATTAATTGCTTAATTAGTGGACACAACATTAATGGAGTGGGAATGAGCGCACCCCTTGTGCAGGTAAAAAATTAAAATAAAAAATAAAAATAAATTTTATGTGTCAGTTTTTGTCAGAGTGGAGTGTACACAGCAAACTTTCAAGGTTTCTTCATGAAGCCGAGTTACATCTACCTCGGAACGCTTGAAACATGTAATAATAATAATAATAACAACAACAACAACAATAATAGCAACCCCCAAATATCAGTAGTGCCTAAGGACAGTGCTGAGTTCAGAGGTCTTGGGCTAAGCTTTGTTCAAAAGAGGTGACTGTATCATTGCCTGAGAAAAGATACAAGGAATTTAAGACATGCATTTAGTAAGATTTAGGGATTAAACACTGTTTCCTTTTTGTCTCCACCGTTTGCAAATATTTGGCTAGCATATTTGGGTAGCTTCAATGTCTTCTCTATTAATTTTATTAAAAAAAAACCCAAACACAAAACCCAAAAAACC
Organism: Climacteris rufus; assembly: GCA_013398175.1. Taxonomy (NCBI): domain Eukaryota; kingdom Metazoa; phylum Chordata; class Aves; order Passeriformes; family Climacteridae; genus Climacteris; species Climacteris rufus. Next base: position 108,755 of record VZRZ01002965.1, read on the forward strand.
AAATCAACCAACCAACCAAAAAATCCCCAAAGGAAAACATTCCACTTCTCTTCAAACTTTTCCTGTCCAAAACATGGTTTAAAGTCTGCATTCAGTTGAACACAGCTGTGTTGTAGTTGTTAAATAGCCTCGTGTGGTGCGTATGAAGGACCTGGAATGGGCCATGGAAACTTTTAAAGTAACAGGAAATAGAATGGAAATATTAACAATTACAGTACACCTGATTTTTTTTTATTAGAAGTTCAATATCAGACTTAAAGGGTATTTTGTGATACCTTCTTTAGAGCAGAGATTAATTAAAATAAGCTCTTTGGGAAACATCACTTTAAGGAAAATGTAGGTTTGTTACAAGTCAAAATGTATTTACTAGCTTTCTAAATTGTGAGGAAATACAATGAACCTTCTTGGTCAGCAACAAAAAGCTTCATGCTAACAGTGAATAGTTGCACAGATTGTTACTGTCTACCAGACTGAAAATTGGTCATAGGATACTGTATGGTTTTGTCCCTATCTTCTATATGGTAGCAGATGTCTAACATTCATTTCAGTACTTTTGAGAAGGTGCTCTTTAGTTGGTGACACACAAAATGATATTTTATTGAAATACATTTTCCTGCTCAGGTTGTGTGCCTTATTGAAGGAATGCTTCATAATAATGTAATGAAATAATAAATGAAGTGCTAATGCTAGCCATTTAGTGTTCACAGTTCCCTTGTGTTAAGAAAAGGGCATTTCTGTATTTGGTAGCAAGCAATTAGCGAATTGTTCACGTCATGTGGTGATACATGCATTTTTATTGCAGGGACAAGCTAGTAATAATCTTGTTGACAAAGCTAAGCCAGTAAATCTCCAATAATTTTCATAATCTTTCAAATTTTTTCCTTTCCTTAATGTTTCTCTGAAGTAGCATGTGTGGTGTAGGGGGGGGTGTTTTGTTTTGGATGGATTTTCTTAATGCTGCTGTTCAAGCGCTGGATAGACAAACTGAAAAGTTTCCATGATGCTGTGATGTGTCCTTTGACCGAGAGCAGCTAAAATTGTTCATCCTCTGTATTTGCTTTTCATTTTATGTGTCCTTCTATATCTTTTTCTATGTAGTGAGCTTCTGAGAGTACAGGCTGATGTTTGCATTGTACTGACACAACAGCACTAAAATCTCTAGGTGCATTTATTGTGTACATTATAGTGGTCCATTTTTAACTTAAATAAACTGCTTTTGTTGTGGTTCCTATCATTTTAGTTAGCATATTTAACTTTTCTATGAATGGTTTTCTTTTTGATGGGGGCTTCCTGTGTATACCTAATGAATTATGGCAATATTGTAAAATTTTGTTCTTTACAATGTAAGAGCTGGATCTGTATGGGTGATTCTGTGTTCAATCAAAAAAGGTCAAGGTTATCTAAGTATTACCTATTTGGAAACATATCTTACATGAATTTGAGGACTAAATACAGTTTTATGTTAAAACAGAAATAATTGAAGTAGGATATTTTGGGATTGTCTTCTTTCATTTTTTCCAATATATTAACTAACTTGTCTTATTGTCCTTCAGTGCCTTTGCTACTCTAGAAGAGGAGGCTTGTACAGAGCTTGTTCCTTATCTTGCATATATACTTGACACTTTGGTCTTCGCATTTAGTAAATACCAGCATAAAAACCTGCTCATTCTTTATGATGCTATAGGAACCCTAGCAGATTCTGTAGGACATCATCTAAATAAACCAGTGAGTATACCTTATGTTCTGTAGCAACACTCATCATATTTGAAAAATTTGTTCTTTTTTTTTTTTTTTTGTAGCATGCTTTACATGTTGTAAACCAGAAATGCTGATATTTCCATGTAGGCTTCAGTAGTACCCAATGTTTATAGATAAAATACATAGACTGCACAAAATTTTCCCACTACACAACTATTTGCTATCTTGAGTAAACAAGTGATAGTGTGTGGTGTGTGGTAAAATGTGCTTCTCATTGGGATTTTTTCTTCACGCTCAAAGTTTTTTAGCTCAGAGAAGATAGGCATATCAATATAGATAATACTTTTTTGTGTGTGTGCAACTGCTTTAAGTATAGCTAAGCTGCTGTCTATGTCTTTTGCCAGTGAAAAAATAAAGAATCTTTTGGACAAAGCACAGATAGCACACAGGCAAATGTAATGGTGTTTCTTTAGTCGACATGTGTTAATTAGTAGATGTACATGTCACGTATTTGCATCTTATGATGGTCATTGGAACTTGTTTTATTTCTCTAAAGTTCTTCAAATGATATAGGCACCCTAGAAAAAAAACAGTTTTAGTTGTTTTCATTACCTTTTACTTGCCATTTGGGACCTCACACCATCAAAGGACCATCAGTGTCTCTCTGAGCCTGGCCACCTTGACATTTGACAGTACGAGGAGAAAGCCAAAGGGCAACTTCTGATGAGGGTGGGACTTGCATTAATCAGTTCGAATTTTGTACCTTTGCACATAGCATAATCTGTTGGCTCTTTAGTTGCCTTCTGAGAGCAACAGCACTGTAGAGATGCCTTGCTCAGTGTCCTTGTGACTGTTCAGTGGCAGGGAAGCCGGCTTTATATAGAAGGGGTAAGTGCCTCCTTCTGGAGGGACAGGATATTACTTTCTTCATGGACAGTTAGTTGTTTGAGGAAGAAGTTTCAGAACTTGTGGTCATGGAGAATAGGGTTGTAGCATCAGAGCAGTGGAAGATGGTTGAGAAAAGCAAGTGGCAGATGCAGAGCCAGAATGTAAATATAGGAACATTTTCTGTGGGCCCTGAGGCAGTCACATAGAATTGTAGTAGCCCAGGTAGCTATACTGAAACCAAACCTGGAGGAAGAGATTCACTTTGTAAAGGTACTTAAGTGTTTGAGGAACAAAATATCAAGACACAAATTGTAAATTCTAATAGTAAAATACTTCTATGAATTGCAATAATTATTGAATTACAGTACACAAGGATTTTTTTTTTCTGAAAAAATAGAATATATCTCTGTTCTTACCTAGCTTTGAAGCAATATAGTATGCAGTGTTTTAGCAGCTGATGCATTTTCATCCTAAACAGGAATATATTCAGATGCTAATGCCTCCATTAATCCAGAAGTGGAACATGCTGAAGGATGAAGATAAAGATCTCTTCCCCTTATTAGAGGTAAATATTAAAATGTGAATATTTTTTATCAACTTATTTTAGGAATTATGGCTTCTATCAAAGATGTTCCTACTGGGAAATATTACTATAAAAGCTGATAGTGTTAGCTCTTTCCCCTTAGGGAAAAATATTCTCACTGTAGTAAGAAAATTTTATGACTGAAGAAATGTCCTTAGGTTTAGCAGAAATATTTTAGATTTTTTTCTGCCATTCTGGAGTATTTTTTTTAATAGGATTCTTTTAGAAAAAAATGTTCTATCCTCCTTTTATTCTTGTCTTTTCTCTCCTTGCTCTCTCTTCATCCCTCCATTAAAACTATTGTCAGACAAACTGAAGGTATGAACCAGACCATGTAGTCTTATGCTCTGTACTTCCTGAGTGTGAAGCAGGAAAACACCTCTAGAAAAATTAGTTTTGTAACTCTTAGGTAATATTAGGACTTGTTCATGGTCAAGATACTGCAGCTTAGTGTAAGTACTGTCTGAATTACTGTAACGGGTTTTGTATGCATTTTCTTGGCTACATCTAAGAAGATGCTGCTGCTGAGAAATTCTCTCAAGTGGTGTACGCAGGAGTGAGTAAGAACTTGCTGATAGTTGCCTTGGCTCAGCTAATCGGTACTGCCTTTCTAGGTTGTGTTTACTTAATCAGTTACATGTTGGTGTACTTAAAATCCTCATATCTTCCAAGTTGCCACTCCCAAGTGGAATGTACTTCAGGGATGTAAGGAAAGGTAGTGACTGATTTCTCTCTCTTCTTTTCTTATTCCAGTGCCTGTCGTCAGTTGCTACTGCCTTGCAATCTGGCTTTCTTCCATACTGTGAACCTGTGTACCAGCGTTGCGTAAATCTGGTGCAGAAGACACTTGCACAAGCCATGGTATTTTTCTATAGCTATTCCAATGTTACTTTACTAAACCAATATGTTAACTATGTAAAATTAGAGATTTGCAGGGAGATTGAATATCTAAATAAGGGTGCAGTTCTGAAACGCTTTTATGCATACTCTTGCAAAAATCTAGTATAAATTTGAAAATGCATACTTATTTGTTGCAGTTGCATAATGCTCAGCCAGACCAATATGAGGCTCCAGATAAAGATTTCATGATTGTGGCTCTTGATTTACTCAGTGGTTTAGCTGAAGGACTTGGAGGCAACATTGAACAGCTAGTGGCTCGCAGCAATATCCTGACACTAATGTACCAATGCATGCAGGTGAGATGAGTAACCTATTTGATCCGAACTTTTTCTTTATTCAAGAATCAGAAACGCTTCTAGAACTGTAATCTTTTTCTTCCTCTCTTTAGGACAAAATGCCTGAGGTACGGCAGAGTTCTTTTGCATTGTTAGGTGATCTGACAAAGGCGTGTTTTCAGCATGTTAAACCTTGCATCGGTATGTTTCTTTTACATGTTTAAAAACTTGTTTTGCAAATCCCTAGGAGGTTGTATTAGCCATTCTTAAGCACCCTGTTCTGTGGGTTGCGTTTTTATGGTGTTGTACATAGTCATTTTCCTTTATCAGCAAGAGTCTTTTGTCTTTTGAATTTTATGTTCAGAAAACATGTTCCTATTTTTGTAGACAGTGCAAAAGTTTTTTCTCCTTTATTTTTATAGCTCTTTTTGCTCTACTAGAATTTATTGTTAAGTAAAATTACATATAATATATAAATCAAAAAGCTGGGCTAGAGGTTTGTTTTTGCTTTGGTTTTTTGCTTTGTTTTTTATTTCAGTGGGAAGTAGTATGTGTGATATACTTCCATAATATTTGCTTTTTTTTCCCAGAGATGCACTTGCCAAATGAATGCTTGGGTAGGCTTGAAATTTAAAATTTATTTGGCAGACGTCATAATTACCTTTTTGACTTATTTTTTTTTATTTAATTGAAGATATGATTGCCTTCTAGTCTTCATGGTTTTTTCAACCAAAGCTTAGGTGAATACACAGTTATCGAGATGATTTGGGGGATGTTCAACCGTATTATAGAACCACTGAGTAGGTTTAGCTGTGTTTTTTTCCTTCTCTTCCCCTTTCTCCTCCCACCTGAGCAAGGGAAGGGAAAAGACAATTTCTGCATAAAAGTTACATAATGATAAAGCATATGAGGAAGATTTTAAATGCATAATTTGAAAATATTTGTATTTATCTGCTTAGGTTCTAAATTCCAGGTTAATCTGATATATGGCAGGAATATCACTCATGTTAATTCACACATGAGACTTTCCAAGCATTTAAATAGGCTTTCTTAAACATCGGGTTTTTTGTTGCCCTCAGAATCTTACAGTAATGGGACAAGATAGTTGTACTGTCTGATGAGATTTTAAAATGTTATTCTTTCTAGCTGATTTCATGCCAATTTTGGGAACCAACCTAAACCCTGAATTCATTTCTGTGTGTAACAATGCCACGTGGGCAATTGGAGAAATCTCTATCCAGATGGGTAAGATTTAGTTTTTTCTTTAAATCTCTGCACATTTAGAATTATTCGTCTGGGTGTTTTGGGTGGATTTTTTTCTAAGTGATACCTTTATGTTTATATTTAAATTACATTAGACATCCTTGTCCATGTTGTTAAGTGTAAATGTTCTGTTTACATTATGTGTATTAATGGTCATTTTCTTCTGATTTTTTTTTTAATTGTTGTTTCAGGTATAGAGATGCAGCCTTATATTCCAATGGTCCTGCACCAGCTTGTAGAAATAATTAACAGACCCAATACACCAAAGACGTTGTTAGAGAACACAGGTACCCAAAAAATGAACTGTACATGGTGAAGGAAATTAGAAGATTTCTTTTTTTATAATTAATTTTTAAACTATATAGGGAACCACACCAGAACTGTTTTTATTGTTATATATATATATATGGCTTTTATAAGGAAAAGCAACTCTGTTTTGCACAAGCTCTTACAAGTCTCAGTCTTGCAGCAAATCATATATCTAGATTCTAAAAGTTACTGCTTTGTCCTTTTATAACATTTATTATATATATTTATCATCTGTTTAATCATTCTTCCAGTTTTATTTATGTATTAAATATGATAAATGTGTGCAGTAACACCTGAAAACTTAATTTCTCACTGATTTTGATATATGCATGTCCTTACACATGCACTGTATATATTTATGTCTAGTGTTGGAAAAAATGTAAGTGGCATATATAAAACAAATAATGAACTCTCTGAATTTACAAAAACTGCACTTCTTTTAAGATAAATTTGCAATATGGTGCACAAAAATATAGATCTGTGATGGCAGTTTTACGACACCATGATGGAAATTATGTTTAATTTTTATTACCTGATCACTTAATAACAAATTTCTGAAAATAATTCTACTAATGGCACGCATATTTTATGGTCTGGCCCACAGCTTTGCATTCCAAAATGCAATTAATTCCCAAATGCGTTACTGAATTGGAATTTCTGAGGCTTGTTTCTTTTGCATTTATAGAGGGCATGTTCTGGTATGAAAACCACCTTCCATACTTCAGGAAAAATTTATGAATAATGTGATGGGTTTATTGTTTACTATTGTACTAATTGAGGGTTTTATTTTTTCTTCTGTTTGAAAACTGTCTTGTAAGGAAATGACAGTTTAGTTGTTATACCTGACACAATGCAAATGCTGAATATGATGCAAATACCCTGATACAGTTATACTTTTGGATCAAAGCAAGAGATAATTTGGAGAGAGATTTTTCAAGGCATATTTTTCCTCCAATATTCTCTGAACTTAAAAACTGCACTTTCTCTGCTCCTCTACCTCATTTAGTATGGAAGGTGAACTTCAAGGAAAATTTACCTAGTTTTGTGCATATTATAGGTACTACTTTTTGAAAAAATAATTTTGAAGCAAATACCTAGTTGTGAAATATACATGGAATAGTGTAATGGCATAACAAAATAAATTTTCCTTATCCCTGCCCTGACTCCTGTCCTCTGTACTGATGGATGTCTAATACCTGTAACTGAGAGGCATCCAATAGTTAAATGTTTGCTTCCATGATAAAGAGAATTTTTGGAAGCATCCAAACACTGATCTTAATTTTTGTTTCTTTTAATTCTCTTAATAGTTACTTTAAATGTGGCTAGAGAACTGCAAATAAATGTTGAGTGTGGTGTACTTATTATAAGTTTGTTGTGGGATATTTTGCTGTGTGCCATTAATATGTGCAAGAATATTACTGGTTTTGCTGTAGCTAGCTATGTACTTAATTATGAAAAAAGTTATGAAAGCACACTTTGACAGAGCTTACTATTCCTTGTACAGACTGTAGCTGTGAGAATGCACAGATTAAACTTCAAATTGCATTTGCATTTGAACTTAGTGAAGTTTTAGAAGATGGTAAAAAATTTTAGACAATGTATGTGGAAATTGAGTAACATCAGGGCAAAACAGTACATTAACAGTGAGCTGCATCACATGGAATTAATATGGTTCAGACTGCTAGTATATCCTACACCAAACTTTTATCGGAGAAAGCATCATCTGCTTTATTGCATGTTCCATGAAACTGTTCACAAATGCTTGTTAGTTAGAGTGTTGCATAGTATGTCCCTTGAACATAGGTTTCCTTTCTCTGCTTCATACAAATCTGCTGGATTTTAGTATTATTCATGTATTTTGCTTCAAGTAATTCCGATACATTATTCCCCACCCTCTCTTTTTTCTAAATATTAATCTTTCGTGAATTGAGCAAACACCATTAAAACACATTTGCATGATGATATTTTCTTTGGTCTGTCCCTCGGAACAAAGAACCAAACTACCTAATTATATGATGAAGCAAATTTGCTTTTCATGTGTCCTTATGCTTTGGTATCAGAAGTCGGATTCTTAGACCTCTTAGGAGAAAAACTTTTGTGAACAAGAGAAATACTAGGATTAAAGAATTAATTTTCTGCAGTCAGTTGCTGTGAGTTAGCAACCATTTTTAATTAAATTCTCTATGAGATTATTGTCAGACCCCCCTCAAACTACCATAATTATGAAGAAGACAAACATTCTTGACTCTTTGAGAAATGTTCCATCTATTCAGGATTTTCAGACAGACCACAATATATTCCATGTAAAAGTATCGATAAATGTATTTTTACTGATAGATTAGGTCCATAAAAACCTTGAATTCTAAATATTGGATTAAATAAAATGTTTAGAATACTTGATACGAAAACTGAAAATGGTTAATTTCTTTTTAAATAAAAATATCCATAGTAACACATTTGAATAAAAACTTCAAATGTATAGAGGTAAATTTACTGCAGATGATATACTCTGAAGAGGGCAGAATGACTGCTTACATCAGAAAGCCTTTGGATTTAAAATTGTGTTTTTGGTGTTCTCTCATACTTCTTTAATTTTTCTTTTACCTTGGAGAGTATACCATATATGTTGCTGCCTCTTATTTAGGGGGTGGTAATAAACAGCACTGGTGAAATCTTATGTTTATTATCATACACAGATTCTGTTGGTTTCTGTTTCTGAGTTATTTGTTGTTTTTTCTTTATTTTTTCTCCTCCCCCCTCATTTGCTCATGTCTTGGTTGGCGTTTGGTGGTGTATAACCGTGATTGCGTTACCTTAGCAATAACAATTGGTCGTCTTGGTTACGTTTGTCCTCAAGAGGTGGCCCCCATGCTACAGCAGTTTATAAGACCCTGGTGTGTATTATTCAATCTTTTTTTTTTTAATTCATTTTTCTTCACTCTCTTTCTTTCTTTCTTTCTTCTCTCTATCTCACTTTTAGATATATTTTCAGTTGGTTACAAAATCTCAATCCTTAATCATTGCCAACCATGTGACTAATCTTGTCCTATCAGGTTTGTGAGTTTTTAGTAGCACCGTCATGTATTCTTTATGTTGTGGCTAACGACTAATTTATGCATGGGATAAGATTGTCACATGCTTGCTGTGTTAAAGCTTGACTATGAAAGAGCATTTTAAAATCCACCAGAATGATAATACAATGCATGCAAACACTGTAAAATTTAAACTGCATTACTTAAAATTCAGTCTGAGGCTTGAAATGCTGTAAGAAATTTATGTTTATAGATTTGTTACGTATAAAATAGCTTGCTTGCTGCTGTTAAAGTTCAATAACTGTTCTGTAAGTGGTATCTGACATAATTCATACTGTGATAGTATTTCATGTTCCGCTTCTAATAATGGTAGTTTCTATAAGTATTTCAGATACTTGTTTCTTTTGTATTTAATGGAATACAGGTCACACTTTCTAACTGTACATAGCATAACAAAAAAGAAAGATTCTGGAGGTGATGCCTAATGGGATAATGCTAGTAAAAATTGTGTGCAACAAGTGTTTTCCTAAGTGTTCAAAATTATGTTTATCAGTGTGACTTATTCCATCAGATACTGTCATCTAGTTTTGACTTGACTGAAAAAAAGTAATGGAGTTATCTAAGTTTTGCTTTCCAACTTGTTAGGTGCACGTCTCTGAGAAACATAAGAGACAATGAGGAAAAGGATTCAGCGTTCCGTGGGATATGTACCATGATTACAGTCAACCCCAGTGGAGTAGTCCAAGTAAGATACATTAATAAATGCTAGCTTCTCTTTACTCATGTGAAATTTAGTGAAAGCTGTATGTGGAGAATAAAAAAGTTTACCTCGATGTGATTCCCTGCAGTACCTAATGTAGCTTTATTTTGAGGTCAAGGAGGCAAAAATGTTGATAGTGTGAATGATATGCAATTGTCACCTAAAAAGGAAAGGAGAGGAGTATTGTTAAAGTCACTTTTTGTCTTTTACTGGCAATGAATATGTAAATAATGAACTTAAATTAAAATATCTGTATTTTGATACTGCTTTCGAGTTGTGGTCACAATCTGTATGCAAATATAAGGTGAAGTTGACATTCTGAAACCTATTTTCAGATGTAGCCTAGGCTTTTAAAACAAGAAACAGAACAAAGCCGGTAACCACCCCTTCATTCTTAACACCTGGGTAGGGAAGATTCTGTTTCAACTTTGGATAAATTGCTCAAATAGTCAATGTGACAATGAACATGCATCTCTTTAAAATAAATGGTACAACTGAAGAATAGACTATGACTTGATCTTTAGTGTCCACACCTCTAAAGTAAAACTGTATCAATGTAGTATTTTCTAACAGGAAAATGAAAACGATTTTTCCCTCCTCTATGCCTGGAATTCTTTCTGAAACACAAGAATTGAGCATCTATCTTGTTTTGAAATTTTCAGTTCACTTCATTTATGCCTTATTGTTTACATTTCACTCTTTTACTGCCTGTTTGTTCATTCGTGTAGCTTATGGGGAGGGGTTAAATAAGGACCCATTTCATTAGCCCATCTCTCCTCTCTAGTCATTATCAATTCCTACGGAAATCATGTGCATTAGTAACATAATTATTAAAGACTAGTGTTCTAGTGTTGGTGTAGGAGGAGGTAATGCTTGACAGGAGATAAACAATGTGTAGGGATTTGGGGGTGGCTTTAGTTTTGCATGATAAATGTTGTGTGTGTCCCAGAAGAAAATTTGTGGCCCTAATGAAACATAAAACACCTATTTTCCCCAACTGGAAATGTGTGTGAGAGTACTTTTGTTGCTTGTGACTACAGTGAGTAGACCTTGCATTTGTATGTGTACTGAAAGAATTAATGTTATATTAGTGTGGTATAGAGAGGAGAGTTTGGGTTGGTTTCACTGTGGTTTTATTTAAGATACTCAGCAATTTCAGTTGCTGAACATTTAGGCATGCAATTATTTACTATTGTCTGAATTAGGTGGAAAATAAATACATAAAAGCAAAAGTGGTTGTGAATTAGAATCAAAGACCATCCACAGTTCACAGAATGAACATCAGGCATTGTTTTCAGATATATAAATTGATGTTTCTAACCGATGTGATTGTTTAATCTTATAGGACTTTATTTTTTTTTGTGATGCTGTTGCATCATGGATTAGCCCAAAAGATGATCTTCGAGACATGTTCTGTAAGGTAAGGTTTCTAATATAACAGTACCTTCTAATGGTCATTGTTTTACATCCTCTAGTTTCTTTCTTTCTTTTTGTTTCACTGTTAATGTTTACTGCGTTTGTGGGCATGGAAATTCCTCTGCCCTCTGTAGTCATGCAAGGTCATACAATGTATGACAAAACAACATGAAACTCACGACTTTTTTTTTTTTATCTGTATCTTCTTATGTGCATTTGGGTTATCCCAAACCTTTTTAAATGGTTGAAAAGTTCACTTGAGATGTTTTTGGAAGGGATAATCATCCTCAAACAGCTATTCATAATGTCCAGCCTACTGTGTTTTGCCTGCATTTGGTAGAAATGGGGAGTTTCTACTACATCTAAGACTTTTTTTCAGAAAATGAGATTTGCATGGGATTTCAAGACTATTTTTGCAACAAAGATAGCTACTTAATTTTGGATAAATATTTAAGTTTCAAATTTAAGTTATCCCAGTGGTATCTTATTGTTTCTCTAACTCCTGCTGAAAGTAAGGGATTGGTTAATGATCCTTAGGATTCCTCTTGGTTGAGCAAGTTTCAAGAAACTAACATACAATTATATCCTAGAATACATCCCTAGGCAAACTGTCAATAGAATTTAAACAAAAGGACTATTTGCCTTGTATTAAGCAAGCAAAAACCAAAAGAGCCCCACCCAGAATTTGATATATTGTATTTTGGCACTAGTATCTTAAATTAAAAAAAAAAAAAGAAAAAGGTTCCCCTCACAAGTTCTGAACTGAAATCCCAATATTTAGGAAGTTTTATATCAAAAGAAAAGTTCATAATATTCTTAAAGCAAAAATGAAGCATGTTCTTAAGTGCTTATTAGGATCATAGGTCAGTATTGGCACTTTTTCTGCAATTAATGACATGTATAAGCATCAAAGAAGAAGCTAGAACTTTTCTATCCCATCTTTAAGAGGAAAGACAGAAATCTCACTGTCCTAGTTAGTCTCTCAGATAACTAGTCTCCTTTCAAGGAACGTTAGATCTAGAAAATGCACAGCCGTGAGTATTCTGACATCAGTAGAACGAAACAGCAAATACAACTTAAAAGGAAGTCCAGGATACAGTCTGTGATGATTGCCCAAAGCAGTCTCAGTGCATGTTTCTGCACCAGTCCTTCATCAAGTTAGGCTACTCTTTTTCAGTTTCTTTCCAAGTTACCCGTTTAGGACCCAATGCATTCAAACTAGACAGAATGATTCTTGGTCGCTTGGCATAATCACAAACTTGATTTTTAAACAAGCAATTTTAAAGTATTTTTGTGGTTTTTGCCTTGCAGGAAAGGAGACAAAGCGTTCTTCAGTGATAGCATGCAGGATTTTTACACTACATCTTCATGAATACATGATTGCTGTCCAGTTAGATGTTTTTCTAGCAATAACTATGACTTTCAGGAGCAATGGAAAGAAACTGGATTTGTCCGATGTTTCTCTTTTTGTTTTATTCTTTAGTACTAGAACTGGGAGAGAAAATACCACTTTCAAGAGCATGGATTGATGAGCTGCCAGTGTTAAAATCTGACAAAATAACCTTTTGTCATACCTGAACATTCTTAGATTTTCAGTAGGTTCTTGGAAGCTGGCTAATGTGACTCTTTGGGTTAGGAAAGAGCCTACTTGTTGAAGGGAGAAAAGCAATTAATTAATTAGTTGCACTGTAATGTCATTAACACTGCATCTGTTTAAAAACAGCTCTGCGTGACAGTCTTGTATTGAATGTGAACTTGTTACCATGAGCTTTAATTTTGACATTGGCTTTTATTTGAGGATGTGTTCATGACAGACTGTTCCACAATTCATTTGCACTAGGTGTAAAAAAGGAAAACAAAACTTATATTTTCCTAGCATAATTTTCTATGAGGAATAGTAATTTCATCTGCTCTTGTCCTTTCTAATGTTTGCCTATTACTTGCTGTTTTAAGAGATAACATACTAAGATTTTTCTGATAGTATAATTTGATTTTCTGTTAATTTACTACATCAGAAGGTCCAGACTGAAACCTGTGGCTTACTGGTTTTCCTCTTTGACTGGCTTTTGATTGCCATTGACTGTGGATCCCTGTTCTTTCAAAACAAAGATTTTAAGAGCTTTGATTTTAGTGAAGTTGTCTTACAGGTTCCATGCAAAAAAACCAGAGCTCTCAGAGGTTTTATATTTGTGCTAGAAATTGACAGGTATTCATTCTGTCAAATGCTGACTGCAGTTTTAGTTCAATTTTCCACAACATATTACACATTTAAAAAATAAATGTGAACACAGTAGTCTTAACTTGTATGAGCTGTGTCAATTGATGAATGAACAAATGAATAAATGAAAAATTAATTGAAAAAATTATAAATAGACATTCTGAAATGACTTAACTCTGGGTTTTAAGTTACTCATTAAAAATACATATAAATATGTAAACACACTAGCTTTTGCAGGGAAGCTATACTCTATATGTCACCTTTAAAAACACATGAAGAAAGATATTGCTCTACTTCCTTTGGTTTTTTGTAGCATTTCAGTATGAAACTGAAGAATTCAAATTCCCAGATGTACAACCCTGCAGTTTGTGGCTTGCTGCATATGAGGCTAATAAATAATGTATCCTCGGTTTTTTGCTGATCTTGACTTCCCCATTCTCATTTGTAGATTCTTCATGGATTTAAAAATCAAGTTGGGGATGAGAATTGGAGGCGTTTCTCTGACCAGTTTCCTCTTCCCTTAAAAGAGCGCCTTGCAGCTTACTACGGAGTTTAACCTCATGCACTGTAGCTGCAGTCCCATAATTAGAGGTAAGCACAAAAATCTTGAGAGCTGGGACTTCCTCCCTGTCTGCATCATATGGAACATCATTGATTCATCAATCTAGAATTGCACAGCTACACTAGAGGAGATATCTTTCCTTTGTATATGAAGGAAAGAAAGAAGGAATTATAGTGCACCTAAATGATGGTGGCTGTAGCAAAAGCATTTGTCTGACCTGTTTTATTGTTACAGAGAGAGAAAGAAAAAGTGAGTGTGTGATACAAACATTATCTTATGAAGAAGGTTGGAAGTGTAGGTATAACAGTGTGCTAGTTCAAGTTTAATAAGCAAGTTGATGATTATGATCCTCAAGTCATCATACTAAAGACGCAGGCTACATTATATGTTATGAATTAATAGATGGCAGATGTGGTCTAAGGAATATTCTTCTAGGATAATAAAGCAGGTTTGTTAACACACTAGCTATGGGAAGTCTAATATACTCCTAACTACATAGTAAATTATCTTTCCACTGAATAAAGTGCTGTGCTAATGTGTAACTACTGTAACTGTAGAATTTGATGTTTGGGGGAGGTTGGTGTGTTTATTATTGCCATGTTCCATTTTGTGCATCAATTTAGAATTCTTAGACAGATCTGGGTGGAGAATGATTCACCTTCAGCAAAGAACAATGGAAGTGCATTCCAGAATAGCTGTATTATTATACCACCTTGCTTGTATAAAACAAATTTCCCATGTGTGATACTGTAAAGAGATTATTGTATTACGCAAAACAGAGTGAATTAAGTTTATTCATTTAGTCTTTATACAAATGTGGTACTTCTATTAGTGTTTCTGTACTGAAATTACGAGAGTGAATCATGCAGTTCTGTTCATTGTTGGAATGGACAACTATTTAAAAGTCAGCCTAAAATTATTTCAAAGTCAGTGGCATAAAAAATCCTGTTTGAATTACATTTTTATCTGAACAATGGATTAAAATTAAACTAATTTCAAATAGTTACATACTTCTCAATGAGGGCATGTCAGTTCTGACATAAGGGTTTTTCTTCTAATGAAGAGGAAACCTAAGTAACAAAATCCATCATTATTCTCAGTTTGAACTGAGGAGAAACTGTGGCTGTCTTGTTTAATCTACCTGAAAGGGAAGATTAGATCAGATGCTAGGTCAGATGCAAGTATGTTTAATATTCCTTCTCAATGTCATAACTACCTCATAATTTTATGCTAAAAATGGAAAAGCTAGTTAGAATATATAGGGCTGCTTTTGTTTTATATCTAGGTTTAGCACAATAGTGGAAATGTTAATGGAGCTTCAAAGCGTATATTGTTGTTTCATGAATAATAATTTATCTGATACAAATGGGCTGCTTTCTTAACAGACTTTAAAAGACACATCTAGGCATAATCCATTTTTAAGTTAAAGGTTTGGCACTTTAGTTACTGCTTGAAAAAGACTCTTTGTTTATGTACCTGTCTGTCAAAGGTTCAAGGTGAGGTTTAATTATACCTTTATCTTTTCCTTTTACAGGTCCTTCAGTCTGGGAGACTATGAGGGAGCCTCTGCACCCAGGGAAAATGTTACCCTTTACTGGGGGGAAGGGTAAACCAGTAGGGAATACAGTACAATCCCAACCCTACTGGGAGGGGCGGGAGGGAGGTGTTGCCGTCACTGTATTAAGTCGATGTTGGGAAATGTTTTAACATCTGGAGCCTTTGTGGGTGGAAATCTGTCTCCTATTACACCTCTGCACTGGATGTGAAGAAGAAAAAAAAAAAAGAATCTAGTCACAAAACAGCACATTCTGGAATATTGTGGGGATTTGTACCAAAATAAGAAACCATATAATTGAACCATAGGGATACGTAAAGAGGAAAAATATTTTGCGCACAATAAAGGAAACCTAAGAATGGGGGTCACAAACAGTAAAAGGCTTTCTTTTTTGTTTTCTGTTTTTTTAAGTAAGGGTTTTCTACATTATTTCATCTTGCTTGATGGGATTCCTAGGTATTTGCATGTTAATGAAGAACTACACAAACGAAGTTAGTACTGTTAAAATGCAGCTTGTGTCTGTATTAGGGACAGGCACTTGCAGTGTACAGTCTAGAAACCTCATCGTAAAATGATAAAGGTTAACTTGGACAAAATGAAGCAACCTGCAAGCTGCCAAATAAGTCACTCCTTTCATTTTTGGGGTAAGGAGGGGAACACTGCAAAGAAAAGATTGACATCTTAATTTTTACATTAAGGAAAACAACCAAGGTAGTGGATATGATTTTATTATTGTACTTTGTTAGTTTTAATTTCTAGAGTAAGGCATTATTCTTAACTTGCAGTTTTAAGGTTCAGGCATGCGTTCTGGCTCATAGTGATCAGAAGTAATTTTAATTAGTGGGAAAGTAGCATGCTTGCATCACATAGAGTGAAATTGGTATACATTTACCTATGTTGCGCCAGTTTTGTGTTGCAGTTTACCAATTCAATATAGCCCTGCATTTAAAATTCCTTTTTAAGATTCAGTGGAATTTATTTTTATTAAGAATATAGATATAAAGTACTGTAGTTAACAATTAGGCCTTGAAATACCTTTTTAGGATCTGTTAAGAATAAGATTGATATTGTATTGTGTGTAACCTGCACAATGTGGAAAGCTGATATAGCTGTGCAAAATATTTGCCTCTGTGCTGTCAGTGTGATGTGCTTTCTGCATGGTTATATACTAGTGATTTTATCAGAATCTCTAAAATGAGTTACATGGTAAGACCCGTTAAAGGCTGCATAAATGTTAGTTGGCACGTAAAGACAATTGTAGAAGTTGATGACAAGATTGCTATATTTGTGTTTATTCCCACTCAACGTATTACCTTCTATGCTTTCTTTTTGTTCAAAGCATGATCTTAAGGAGATGTTTAAGTTAATGGATGTAATGCAGGGTATCTACACTGTATCGGCGCATGTTGGTGGCCCTTTGTGATGTAGTTAAATGCACAAGGGTGCAAGTTTAAAGCTACAGAGTGACAGTTGGTTTGGATCCTTTTCATTTCATTTGTTTAGCTTTTCTGTTGTGTTTTTTTTTTCTCTACTTACGTGTATTCCTGTGAATAAATCCTTGTTAAGTTAACCCTTTACTTTTCCTTCCATGTGTATTTTCTTATGTACTGTGAATGTGAAATCCTAACTGGTACACTTGATCTTGTGTCCATCTGAAAGTGGCAAGTCTTTAATAATTTAGATTGCCTAAAGAGTATCCCATGATGATAAAGGAAAATGGAGAGATTTTTAACTCTGCTGGTCAGAGGTGAAGCCACACCTTTCCATTTTTCAAGTGCTGCATTATTAATCTGCAAAACAAAATTAAGCCATAACAGCCTTTTTGTAGATTTAGTTTCTCACCTTTGCATTGCAGAATGGATACTGGATAACAGTTTTTGGTATTGTTGGTGTTTTCTGGTTTGTTTTTTTTTTTTGTTTTGTTTTGTTGAGGGTTTTTTTGTTTGTTTTGTTTTGTTTTGGGTTTTGTTTTGTTTTGGTTTTTTTTGTTGGGGATTTTTAAAAACTTGCTCTTCTTTGCATGGTTCTGTTCTTTGACTGTTGAATAATTTAGCCATTGCACTGAAGTTTGAGCTGTGTAAGTGTGAACCTATAAATGCTGTTTAAAGAGTTTAGACTTTTTTTAATGCATGATCACATGCACGTTTTATGTTCCCCCCCCACCTTTTATTTTTGCTTTGCAAATTTTAGTGGATTATGCCTGAAAAATCTTTTGGACATGTACTATGTGAGATACATTTGATAATACCAGTACATAGTACTTACTTGATTTGATCAAAATTGCATGTGATAACTTGCTTTCAAGTTACATTACTTTGATAGCAAACCAAAAATTCCTTCTGAACTAATAACTCTGAAATAAATTAGTAAAAGTCACTAAAAAACCCTTTAAGGCCAAATTTTGAAAGGGAAACACCACCCCAACATTTAGCAAGGTGCGATATTATTTTAGACCCAAACTTGCTTTAATTTTGAGTGTGTTTGAACATTAAGGAAGAGTTTCAGAGAAATAACATTTAAAAGTTTGTAGAATAGAAAGTGTACCCAAATAATGTAGTAGCATAACAACTAGAATCTGGGTTTAACTAAACTAAAATTTCAGAAAGCCCCTGTAACCAAATAAAACCACTCCACCTCACCTTGGATTAACTTAGGATGCCACTTTTGTACATACATGTTTTAATAGGTATTTGTGCAGATGTGAACTGATCTGGTATGACACAAGGAAAATAAATAGGACAGAAATAAACAGTACTGACAAAATAGTCTTTTGTATCAGTAAGTTCTCTTGTGGTATATTTTAAAGCAAATAAACCATATTCCTAATGCATAATATAGTGGAGAGATTTGCAGAAGCCTTTTAGGTTGTAATGTGAGGTAAGAGAAGTTCTGAAACAGCGTTAATATTTAAAACTGAATTATTGCATCATGGGATATAGAAAAGCATCTTAATTCTTGTGGTGTAGTCTTGACAGTTCTTGAATGTTGACTGAATGTTTATACTGGTAGAATTGTGAGTTTGTCTTTGTTACATTCCAGTGTTTCTGCCTCTTGGCATGCTAAAAGCACGGCTTACTTCATCTGCTCCTTACACACTGAAAAAGTGCTGTTAGTGTGCTAAACTACAGAAATAGCCGCTGCTAAGTAATAGTGTAGATTTTCTACTTGAATAATTTTGTTGTAGGAACCTCAGGAGGTCAGTGTTTACTGTTTTTATATATGCCTTTTTCCTGTTTTGAGTTTCCCTTTTTGAAGGATTCTGAGAGTGAACAAAAGCTGCTGATCAACCTAAGTTGGTAACAGAAAGTGTGTTTAAAATACTTATAAATGCATCTTTTTGGCAGTCCAAAATTGATGTTGAATTAGTCTTAAGTGAAGTTCAATATTAAGTTTTTTCATAGCACATTCAGGAAACTGCTAGTTTCATTTCAGAAAAAAAAGATTAGACTAGTTCGTTATTTTAACTAGTGCAAGCAAAAATATTTAATTTTTTTTTCCAAAGCTTGATGATTTTCTAAATTAGTGAATATGTATATATTTAAATTGTAAGAAGCTAATTCTTATTCTTTAGTTTATTGCTCCTTGACGCTTGTACTCAGAAGATCACTTTTAAAAGAATAGGTTAAAATTTGTAATCATTATAATTTTTAAAAGTCATGAAATAGCATAAATTTTATAACTAATAATATTGATACACACTGTGATTTTTATTTTTTTTTTTGGTTAGGACTCTTATGTTAGCATCAGTCTTAATTACTTAAACTGCATATATTGTATAATAGTAAAATGTATATTTTAAAACTTCAAGTGGCTTTCCTCAAGCAAAACTCATTGCTACTTAGAAATATTCAAATACTAGCTTTATCTCAGGTGAATACTCTTGTACCCTTTTTGTTCGGAACACATGCTAATAAAAATGTGTTGTAATTTTATCAGTTTACTTATTTCATTTAGGCAGCTCCTCTTGTCTTAAACTTACTCTAAATTAACCTTCTACTGTGGGACAATAATGACATTTTGCTTCACCTATATTATTCATATTGAATGTATTAACAGATAAGGTGCAAAAACATTCTTCCCTTAAGGAGAATGCATCCATATTCAAACAACTGAAATATTTCTTAAAAAATGCTTTAAATGCAACATTAAGTTGGAAATTTCTTGTTTTGGATTTTGTCAAGGTGAAGAAGTTATAACTTAACACTAACTGCTTCCATACTGTCCCTTTCATGAGGATGATAGATGCATAAAGCTTTTCTATAGGGTCTAAAGAGTGACTTTTTATCTTAGGTAAAGGTTTAGCTCTACAGTGAAATGGCAAAACATCCTACAGTTAATCTCAGATAGATGCTGATGTAGTTTGCACACGTATTTGTTATAATATTACATTACCTTAAATAAATAAAGCTTGATCAGTAGCTGTGTATTTCACTCACCTATGCATTCTCCAGGATGGCTTGCATCCATTAGTCTTCTAGATATTCTCCAATAGAAACTGTGTTTTATCTGCCACTGATGCTTGTTCTTTGCACTTAATGGTTGGAGCAAGCCAGTTTTAGTTTATTATTTTAAATGGGGAACTGAGGCAAGTACTCGCTTGCCTTGTATATTCTGCTAAAATAGTGATACTCACTCGCTTGAATGTACTTACATGAGGGAAGTTTGAAATGGCTCTATAGGATGAATCTGTGTGTGGTGTTACAATGTGCTTTAAGTAAGCCAGATCCACATCTCAAAGAATTCAGCGCTTACAGTATAGTATCATTTTTCTATAAACTTTTTCTATTGTGCTACTTTTGCTTTAGGTATCTATTTCCTTACTTGGGGTGAGCAACAAAATTAAGGCTTGGGGTGTTTTTTTGTGAGGACAGCACTGAGAATAAAAAAATTGGTATAAAGAAGTTTATTTGGCTGTTGAGATCTGTAGCGTATTATCCTTTTTCATGGAAAGAGAGTTATGTTGTACATTGTCTGATTTAGTGATACTAGACACTTCTAAAATTTTAAATTGGATTAAGTACACAAAATAGTTTTAAATGAAAGGTGACTGGATCTTTCTGCTGACAACTTAGGTTGTATAAGTTTTGCTTGAAAGCTTTAAATCTTATGTTTCTGTATCTGCCACAATGTCGGAATGTTTCCTTCAAACATATCCTCCTGCAAACCTCTCAAACTGTACTAAATTGAGTGATACTTCTTGAAGTCTGCCTATGTGCTAACGGAACTTCATTTTAAATAGAATATGGTTTTAATTTTTGATAAGCTGCTGAATTTTAAAGAGTTTTTGGGGCCACCAAATATTTTGGATCATGCAGAGAATATATATTGTACTGTAGTAATTTTGTATTTACATTTGTATGATGTGACATAATAGATGTGAATGTTAATCACTGCTTGACTATGTTAATAAAGTTGTTTAAATATAGATGTTGCATTCCAATTTTTAATGAATGATTAAAATTTATTGTTCAATTTATGTTTTGCCTGACCCAATAGTGCACTCTTCTGATTCTCATATGAAAGTACTAGAGTCTCTGAAGTAGGCATTTTCATTTTATCTGAAAGAGAATAATCTTTGGATAAGTTAAGGTTAGGTTAGATTAGCTACTTCATGCTGCTGGAGGGCAGATCAATGTAGAAGAAAAGGAGGTTTAGGAGAAGTGAAATTAAACTCTGTTGGGTGATAACTGGTAACTATGTTACTGCTGAGAAATGTTACATTGACTGTGTTTCTTGAAACAGTTGATACTTGCTAAGTCTGACGAAATGGGAAAGCAGAGGAAAATTTTGTACTCATTCCTTGGGCTATTGATCATGTGAATAATTAAAAAATGAGTAAACTAGAAATAAATTAAAATTATTCAAGACCTTGAACCAAAGTTTTCAGTGCTCTTAGTCTAATTTTATCTAGCTTTCATGAGACCATGGTAATACACACTATTCAGAGAGCTATTCTTACACAGCTTTAGAGACAGGAGTCTCTAAAATGAAAATAGGAAGAAACAGTTTAATTCAAGGCACTTATGTTGATTTGAACACTTTATGTTCACTTCCGATATTTAACAGTTGGTCAATAGCACGTAGACAACTTAGACCATGATATGTGTCTAGCACAGATTGCTTATATAGTGTAATGATTAAGTTCAATAAAATGCATTGATAAAACTACTTACTGTAATGAAATTTGTAGTAGAAATTAATTGCTGTATACTGGGGTGAAACTCTGTTTAATGAAGAACTTTAATTTCTGCCTTCAGACAGAAGAGAAGGCCATGGAACAGCAGTGTAGAAACCAAGTTGATTAGCAGAGATACCAGTTCCTAGTGGCTGAGCACATCAGTGGCTGTGGGTGGGAGGGAATGGGGGAAATGTTGTTTTCTTTCAAATAGACGTTCCCACTCACCTTATGTTCTACAGTACTTGTGATACAGCATCCTGCTGTCAGTAGTTTTGTTCAAGTCTCCTTCTGTCAGCTCAGAGCCTGATTTTAAGTTGTGGCCTCTAATTTTGAGCCTGATGTTAATTACTGTATTCACAAGCATTAAAAGGGTGAAGTTACTAGCATCGTGAGTAGATGAAATGACTATTACTACAAAGCTTGTGGAACAATGGAAAGGATTGAACTTTCGTTGTATGCCATCGTATTTATAAAAAACCAAAATTACATTTAATTTAAAGTTTTACTTGAATGAAAAAGCATTTCAGTAGACATAGTGTATAAAATAATGTATATATGTTAAGTGCTTACAGAAAACTGGTAGCTTTTGTTATCCCAGAATGACTAACAATATACTGCTTATATTTAGGGCTGATTTCTTCGGTGTTTACCCTTGTTTTGCATTAAATGAGCAGTATAGACTATTGAAACCTCCCAAAAGACATCCAAATGTTAATCTGAATCATGACAGACTTAAAATAAAATAGTTTCCAATAATCCATCCAATTTAAGGAAAACATTCAATTATGCTGCACATGCACTAATAAATAGATGTATAAGTGATGGCGTGTAAGGAATTATTTTTGAATCACAGTTTTTCAGGGTTTTCCTTGTGACATCACGTCTGCCTACCAGACTTCAATTTGAATTGTAAAAATTAAAATGAAAGTATTTGTAGATACATATATCTATACCTATATACATAGCTTCCAGTATAAATAGTTTTCAAATCTTAATTTATAATTTTGAAATACATGGAAATATATATTTCCATTCTTCAAAATGTATTTAAAAATGGAAATAAAATTTTGAACTGATATACTGACAGTTTTACCCATTTTTTCCTTTTCTTAGTGCCCCTTGGCAAAGTGAATGGTCATAAATTTCCTGTATTAAAAATACAAGGGAATTTAAAGTCTTCTTGTATTTAAAGCTTACAGGCTAATTTGGATGCATAACTACTGCAGGGTTACTGTAAATTATGCCAATATCTTTAAAATTGCCATTATTTTTTTCTGCAACCCCAGTGCTTAATAGAAACGTCAAATAGAATTTTATTTTTGTGATAACGTACAAATAGAGAAGCTATATTTATTTACCTGTCCTTTTACCCTGGGATTATTGTTAAGGAATGTCCTTTTTAGGGTAATGTATATTTAATTTACAGTTTTCTAAGCATCTTTTAGCTTTACACTTATGTTGACTTATTGAGAGGATTCTGTGACTTACAGATCTAGAAACTAAGGAGTTCTGTGGTTTGAAAACTCAAAATGTGAATGATACCATAAAAGAAGGGATTTTGCTTTTAAACTAAACCATTAAAAAGTGCAAAGTTGTTTTACAACTAAATTTTTAGGTGGTATTTTTCTTCCTAGAAACACATCTTAACACAAGGCATCTTTCAGTGTCTTCTTTTAATAATCATTATGTTAAAAGGAAGTTTTGCGTCCTCTTACATGATGGGATTTTTTTTCTCCTTAATATATTGATGCTCATTGTCCTGCATATATGTTTTTCATTCTGAAATGTACATGCTCAAATAAACATTCTGAAGCCATTTGTGTAAATATATGCACTTTTTGCTTCTAGCTTTGGAAGATCAGATGAATCACGACAAACTAAAAATTAAAGTATTCCTTTTTAAAAAATTTTTACATGCCTTAGCATAAGGCCGTAAGATAGTTGCATCACTTTCTCTAGTACTCTGCTATAGGAATGTGTAGCTTATTTTAGTTTTGCTTATCTCCATCCGCCTTATAAAAGGTCTTGCACACCAAAACTATTGTTATCATTTGGCCAAAACCAGATGGAAGCTAGCTGGAACCTTAGACGATAGCTACCTTAAACCATTGTGTGGCAAGCATTCCCTAAAAAGGTAGTGTTTAACACAAACAATTGCCTGATATTACTACTCTGAATTTAGTTATTCTAATTAAGAATCATAGTTATCTTGGCTACTTTTGTACCTTTAAAACAAAGCAAAGAGAAAACAAAAACAAAAAAAACAATCAATGAAGCAAAACAAACAAACAAAAAGCCCAAACATCACTGGCTTCTGTGTGAGGAAACAGGAGGCCTTCCAAATCCTTACTGCACATCTTCTGAAGGAATTAGGCTTTAAGAGTTTGTTGAAGTGACAAGGACACTGAAGTTCACGTGTTTCTTCCAGTTGCTAAAGCTGGTGGCTGCCATTAGTATGCCAATGTATGGATGTTGCGAAGAATCAGAGATAAGAATCATTTTCTCATAGCATTACTTTTGCCCAAAGGCAAGTTATTCACTGACTATACTGTTAATACTGATATTCTGATCTTTAATGTGCAATCCTAATTTAAGGCTTCTTTATCCAAATAATTTTACTTCTTTCACTATATTTCAATAGCTGCTTCTTACCTAGACAGCTAAAATATCTGTCTAGACCAATATCTTTCTTTTTCATTATTTCATTTACTATCTTGCATGAACTCAATCCCAAGCAGCTGCACTTCTGTTTGTTAATATAGTAATACTTACAAACTTGTCTTTGGTTTATTAAGAACAAAAGCACCATCTATTCTTATACTATGCTGTACTAAGAATACTTTCTTGAGATATCACGTAATCTTATTAGCTTGGCTTCACACCCTTCTACCACCAATTACCTTTTCTGTTATATATTATAATCAGACTGGAGAAGTTCTTTGTGATCAGAACACCATCTTGCTTGTAGATGTACTATGGAGCACTTTGGTACTAAGTGGTTATACACTACGTCAGAGCTTGTTCTTCTAAACACATAATGTTTATTTGCTTTTCATTGAATTTGAATGTATTAAATGCTTTAGTCTTTTTTTTTTTTTCATGTAGGGTGTTTTTACTAGTTGACTGCAAATAAGCTTCTACAAGTTCATTGATTGACATATTTGCAGGTAAGTACCTAAAGTATGTATGCAATATTGATGCATCAAGAGTATGAATTCAACTAACCATGGAATGTACTCTTGACAGTACAGCAGCATAACAATTTTTCATGTTATTTCCCTATCTTACATAGAATATAGGTTAAAAATTTATAGTGTTTCTGTAGTAATGCACCTCCTAAATAAATTAGAAATCCCCCAGAATTTTTCATGCAGGGCTGAAATGTGACAGGAAGACAAAATGGAATCTACAACCATTAAACTATTCTGGTTAGTTGTTTATAATGTGTACTAACTTTCTGATCCTTCTATTTGATTGACAGTTGATTTGATGAAACATACTTTTGGCAGAAGATTAATCGTAGTGGACTATTAACACCAAGTGACTCACTGTGAAACAATGCTTTTGGCTTCATAATTTAAGTAATTGAGTTAATGAATGGGATACAATCAAGCTTGGTGTCCAGATCAATAGAAGTGTGCATTTAACTATACAGTGAGTCAGATAATGCAGCCTAATGGAATACATCATTAGGGATGTAGAAAACAGTATCATTAAAACTTGCTGCAAATCTTCAACAGAACACATGTATTATTCCTAAATTTTAAATAACTTTGATGAGGTATTATGTCAGGTTGAAAGAAATTCAGTTGATCTCTTACTGTAATAACATGGCTGTAACTCTGTGGACAAATATTTTTGTTTCTCTTTAACTTAGAAATGATGTTAGAAACACTGATCCTACCCAGAGTGTAATGTAGGCCATAATCTCACAAGTGTTCTCTCATTAGACGACATTCTCAGTTTTTCAGAAAAGGGCTTAGCCTGTATTAAGATCATCTGGGAGAATTCCCTTTGAATAAATTATTTCAAGTTAGTTCCATTTGCTGCTAACTTTATAATCTGTTTCTCCTAGGCAGATTTTTTTCCCTAACTTTACCACCTCTAACCTGCCTATGGGATTTCATTACACTTAGTGTACAGAAAGGCTGCAATAATTGTCTAGTAGTGAAGGTAATGTGTAGGTCATAAGCAAGTGAATTATTAAACTTCTGTGTAATGTCTGCAGGTATTCAGGTACAATTGCTTGGTTAGAACATAATCCTGGTCGTTTTTAAATCCTACAAGGTAACCTGACAGTACTGACCAAACGTAAACAGCTCTTGAAAGGGACTTGGCTAAAAATTCACTCTGTCTTCACTTCATCTTTTCTTCTCTACTACAGTGGTAAACAACTCTGGCTTTTTACATCCCCTTCCACTGCTCATAGTCTTTCAAACATACCTATAATTTTTTTTAGTAGTTCTTTAACAAAGACAATAAAGAAAGAAAATGCATTTTTCAAGGCATATTCTCAATGTATAATATGGATATGGTATATAAAATGCCTCCATCTGCTTCTTCAGATCTTCTTTAAAAATAAAGTGTAGTGTTAGAGTATGTATTTTACCTGAATCAATTTCTTACTCTTTTTTAATTTATAAGGAACTTTAAATGTCAGCTGGCTCTTTGGCAATTCATTATGACATTAAATAATATAATAATTGGAATTATTTTTTAAATTGTTTGGATTATTTATTATTTATCCTTTTTTTTTTAATCTTGAAATAGTACATTCAGTTGTACATTCACGTGGTAAATATTTTACTAATAATTGAATTCAGTTATTTTCCCTAGAGTTCATAATTCATTTTCATGTGGCTTAGACATAAAACAAATTAACTTAGTTGCTATAAGTAAAAATAAAACACACAATCTTTATTTTTGTTGAAAATAAGTTAATATTAACACTTATAAAACCAGAAGCTGGAAATATGGGAGAATGGGCTAGTTGAGATGCAGATAGCAAACTGCACAATCAGGAATGCTTTTCTGAAAGGGAAACTCTGAGCTAAGTATCTCCTTTAACATACACGCAACCCATATTAATGCCGAATAGCATACTTTTTAAAAAGCTAGGATTATATCCTGTCATGGGTAACCCAAAATGTTATTGTATTCCACATCCACCTGTGCTCAAAAACTGTTACTCTCTCTTTAACACCGTGCAGTCAGAAAACAGAACTGAGGAGGTTGGTGTCATGGGAATTTTTGAAGCTGGCTCTCACAGGCAGCTCAGCCTCCTTTGCCACCTAATTTTTGCCTTGCTGGGCTCTTGTTTATTGGTGAGGCAGAGCTCTGTCTCTCTGGCCATTTGGTTTGGTTCTTGGCTTCTTGCTATAGAGCTGAGGTAGCATGGATGGAGGCTTTCCTTTTTTGAGTTCTCTTTTGGGTTTGTTTTTTCTCATCTCAGAGAGGCTGCAGTTAGTGGTCGTGGGGTGCCTCAGGGCAAATTCCACAAGCAGTGCCCATCCCAGGAGAGAAGACCATGAGTCGCCCCAGCCCAGCTGCCTTGCGTTGCCTGCCCTGCTGTCTCCTGCTGAGAGAAGGGTGAAGTCCCTCTGCAAGTTCTAGCCCCATGATCCAGAGCATACCGGTTGGAGCTCCAGCCATCAGGGAGATAAGCAGAGCAGTGGCAGGGCATTGACTGGCACCATTTTTCCCTTTGCCATCTTGGAGCAGCAGTACCTCTCCTACTCCTGTGAGATTTAGCAGTATTGTATCTGCAGTTATTTACTGTTATTCTTTGCCTATTGCTGTTACGATTGTTAGTAAAGTGTTATTTTTTCACTTTTATTTACTTGTATTCCTTATGAGTGGTAGAAAGGGATTTGTTAAGCCTGTAAGGGGAGGCAACTCATTCCAGAGTGTTTCGCCTTAAATTTTCTAAAACCAAGACATATTAATAAAATATAACTAGTGAACTAGTTATACTACTAGCTAAAACATCTCTTTAGTTCTTCATACCTTTCCAGTGAGGTTTGTTGTGGTGTTTTTTTAACCTTACACTCATGTAGATGACAAGAGGAACTGCTTTTTTTAACTTTTAAAAAATCAGCAATCCAGAAAACTTTTGGGATCTTCTTTGAATACTGCTGAAAATATGCAAGGAGTTCTTGCTTTATTATACAGGGCTCACTGTATATTTATGGGTTTCAACATAATATCCCTTTCTCTCCGCCTCTATTACACCAGGAGAACAGAAGATCGTACTGGGACAAACAAAGAGTCTACCTAACGCAGTGTCCTGGCCTTAGAAGACAGTACCTGGGGAAGAAGATAAGGTTAAAGAACTATAAATGATGTTGTTACAAAGTATTCTCAAAGACTTCACTAACACCTAGATCAGGGACTTCCAGAATAAGGAACATTGTCTCTACATTTAGTAATCCACTACAGATTTCTCGATGTAGAAAAATCTCAAAATATAACTATTGATCCTGATCATCATCCGTATCAAAGTGGTTTTCTATATAACTGTACCTGTGTTGTAGGATGCCTTAAGTTTGTGCATTTCACTCAAATTTCTGTGGAAAATTGTTGAAAACCTGAGGATGGGTTTAATATTTCTGTCACAGTAGATTGCTGAAGAACTGCAGCAATAGCTTCACATCTAGATACAGTAGCACATAAGGGATTACTATATAGCTTTGGAAATATGTAAGATGGGAACTTTCCTGTGAATTGTAGAACATAACCCGACACTCCTTCCATCATAGCACAGTATATGTCCCTGTGAAAGATGTCTATCTTCTGTGGAATAGAAAACTTGGGCTCTGCTCATGCTGAGCTTTTATTTACTGTTTGCCCTGGTGTACATCCTTACACATTGCAGTGCACACTGCAAAATATAGTATAATCATGTCTCTTTTTCAGATCTGATCATAATGCAGACTGTTTACTTATACTAAGTAAAAAGAAAAATAAAGAACTATTCTTTAAATGTAGTCCTATAGTGTGGCAGCATATGGGGCAAAAGCCACAGC
>VZRZ01002966.1:0-50829 GCA_013398175.1 Climacteris rufus
CGCGTGCTGCCCGCAGCCCCCGCGCGCCGGCGGCAGCGGCAGCGCCCTCAGGGAGCGCGGGCCGGGCCGGGCCGGGACAGCGCCGGGGAAAGGCAAGGGAAGGGGAAGCGAAATCCGCCACGAAGGCGTCCCCCCGCCGAGGGAGAAGCCCCGCGCCATGAGCCCCGAGGAAAAGGCGCCGCGCGGTCGCTCCCGCGGTGACCGGCCGCCGCCGCCTCATCAAGCGGCGAGCGGGCGATCGTGGCGGCGGGGCGGGCTCCTGGCGGAGATCCGCCCGCCCATCCGCACGGAGCCCTTCCAGCAGCGCTACAGCCTCAGCCCCGGCCGGGAGCTCGGCAGGTGAGCGCTGCCTCTGCCCGCCCGGCTGGCAGGGGAAGGAGCGGAGCCGGGCGCTGTGGCTCCCTGGGGCTCCCTGCTGGGGTAGAGCCGCGTCCCGGGCAGCCGGCGGTGGGCTCTGCCTGCCCTGGGTCACTTCCCAAGGGTGCCCGGGGGTTTGGCTCGGCTGGCAGAGGGTGCTGGGAGGCAGCTGGACCCCCCGGCTGTCTGTCGGTGCTCCTGCTAAACAAGCCATCCTCGGCTTCCCAGCCTTGCGGATCTGCCTGGGAAGATGCTGTGGTGTTCCGTGGTAGCCGGTGCGCAGTAGTGGGTATTGCTCTAAATTTCCATTGGGAGAGGGAAACCTGCCCCATTAAAAAAAAAATAAATCTTTTTTATTTTCCTGGGCCTTTGTAAGCTGTGACATGCGGAGAACAACTTTAGATTCGTTTGGGGTAGCATATGCTTGGGAATAATCTAGTGGTGTAACTTTTAAGAGGGTTAAAAAGCTGGTTAAAATCTTGAGTTTGGAAGTGATTCCACATGTAAGGTTTAATCCACGTATAACTTCAACACCTGAGTGATAGAAAGCGACGTTTGGGGCAAAAAGACTCATTAAAAGGTTTTTGCATCTTGGGAACTACATATGTGGAATTTCAGCACCACTGAGCCAGTAGTTTTGTTTGAAATTCTGTCACTTCTTATTAAAACTATTATAGTGCTCTTAGAATTACGTGTGCTTCATCCAAAGAGTATTTAGTTAAAAATGATAAGATGAAATACCACAGGATCCCCTCCTCAATGTATGTTCTCTTGCAAGATATGTTAGCTGTGTAACTCAGTTTATACCGCAGCAAAAGCAACCCCTGTGGATCTAAAGAGGAGTTTCAACCCAAATGTAGCTTCTGTAAGTACCTATAGCAGATATTTAGGTTGCCTAGGTGTTAGCTTGATGTTCACTTAGTAACTCTGGTCTACCAGTAGAATAATACCTTCACATGGGAAGCAGGTGGGAGAAACGTCCCATAGAGGGAGAAGGCTTTTTTTAGCATGTTGTGGCCATAATGTCCAAGGCCTGGAAACTGAAGCTTACTAAATACAGGCTACAAATCAGTCTAAATTCTAAGAAACGGCCGAGAAGGCGTAGGAGCAGTGAAGCACAGAATGTCCTGGTATCACAGCTGTTTTGGTTTTTGGGGTTGTTTTGTTGGTGGTTTTTTTTGGTTTTTTTTTTTCAAATCTGAAGTTCAGATGAGTTTTCAGAAAAACTTCTGCAGTTCTACCGTGGAGGGAAGGGTTTTCTCAGAGCCTGGTGGTAGTCATTGGCCTAATCAGAAGACGGAATAGATAAAGGTTCCTTCTGGCACAAAAAGCTACAACACGGATGATTTGCTTTACACTGTGAACAAGAATTAAGTACTGGAAGTCTAAGTCTGCAGTTTAAACAAGTAAATCTCAACATGGTTCATTTTTGTGTGAATTATTTTTTATCAGAACTATATTTAAAGATGACCTTTGCATGAAAGTTATTTTGCACCTGTAGTTGTGTTAAAATGAAGTAACTAATGGTTCTAAGTGTTTGTCTGGCTTTTGTGCAACAGTTCCACATATTTTTGGTTCAGGCTATCTTTTTCTCTCCTCAACTTTGCAGATGTTTTCACTGTCTTCTCTTTTAGAATATAGAAATCTCTACATTTGTATGTACGTGCTTGGGTTTTTGTTCAACAATTTTGAATTGGTTTTACTACGTTTTGATTTTTAAAAGGTGGATACTTCAGCTCAAGTACTCCCATTAAAGACCATTTTTTGCCAATTCTGTGACAAAACATAGGTGGAAAGTCTGTCTGCCACTTGCAACTGCCATTTTATTGATAATGTATTAGCACCACTTCTTTCACTTTTATATGTTCACGAATTGTGTAATTCTCTCCTTATGGGTAGAGTTTATCTTTACAAAGGACAAATTAGCACCCAGGTATGGCAGCTTTTTGTCTCGGATGAAAAGCAGTCTTTGTGCACGCAGCAGAATCTATCTCCATTCTAACTGGGTAGGAAACTGTTTATATACACTCTGTATTCATCCATCCCAGTTCCCAGAATCAGGGAAACAGTTGAAAAATTGAACTTTAGGTAGATTTGAGAATAACAACATTCGTCTGAATTGTGTTTAAAACTGGGCGCGGGATGGGGGGAGAGAGAGTACATTTATCACCTTTGCAGGGATCAGGGCTGCTGCGTGAGCTCAGCAGGTTTGGGTGGTCTTTGCCTTCCCATTCTGTCAGTCAACACGTGTGTTGGACTTGCCATGGCACTTGGAGCCTGTTCTCTGTTCCCTTGTCCCCTGTGTGTGGAGGAGGTGGAACGAAAGGGGAGCACAGGAAAATGTTAGGCATTGTAGTTCCAGCAGTGCTGGGAAGGGAGGGACTGGGGCTCTGGCTCTGGTAGCACGTTAGGGAGCAAAAGTCCTCGGGGAAGCAGTGCTGGAAGTCGTGCATGAGCATGGGAGGAACCTGATCACAGTGTCACCAGAGGGACTTGGGTGCAAACCCTTAGGAAGTCAGGCCTCTTTAGTTCTGCTCCCAGGGGAAAAAACTGCTTTCAGAATGTTAGAACTTCGGTGCTTCAGAAGGTTCTGCTTCATTCAGTACCTGAACAGTTTGCAAGTCTGTTGAAACACAGCTATTGGGAAAGCCAGGTTCATTTGGGAAAAATATCAAAAATTTGATTATAATGGCCACTCAGGAAAGGAAATTATTTTAAGTTCCTTAGGGTGACATGGAAATAAAAATTTTTAAATGAAATTATCTAATATATGAAATTTTGTTCCAGTCTTCACAGCCTTAACAATTTTACTCTCCTCAAAATAAAAATATTCTCACACAAATCTTCATTTGCTTAAGGTTTGAAACTAACCTCTGATGAATGTTTTAAGGGTGCCATTTCTCATCACCCAACTGAGATTTTAATGTTTTCAGACAGTGCTAGCTTGAGTTAGGTTGGTTTGAAGGAGTGTAACCTTTGCAGAGAATGAGACACCAATTGCTTGACACTTCCCCTTTCCATCTGTGCTTAAGCCATAATTGTACTGTAAAATGGGGAACAATACATTTTCTACTACCAAGAGCTTCCCTAAAGAGTGTGCTGTAATTATATTGAGTTGCTTTGCTCGTTTTCCTCCACAAAAAAAACACCTCCTAATTGCAGACAAAGTATTACTAGGCTATTATTTCTTCAGCTTGTTGATGGAATGTTGCACTCTATTTTTATGTGAAACAAGCTATGAACATATTGGAAATCATCATTTCTGTACAGAAAATACTCCTGATTCTAGAGCTGGGTTGCAGGAAGGCATAGATGGCTGGTCTGTCTTTCTTCTGGAAGTCACCTTAAATGATTGATCTGAAATAAATTATCTTCTGGTGAAATGTGTGCACACATGTAAATATGTCGAGTGCAATTCAGTTGTTTCTCCTCATTCCCAGTTTTTTGTTAGTGCATGCAAGCTCATTCTCCATTTAAAATAAGAAATATTGTCATTATCCAAGGAGCCTGAAATCTGCTTTGTTCCTGACTAGGGAGCTATCTGTAGTTTCATGTGCAGATAATGCATGTCTTTAATCTTTTTTTTTCTTCCCAAAAGAACAACTCTGGTATGAACTTTCTTATTTCTCAGGTATGTTTCAGTAATGCGAATCTTAGTGGTACATGACACTTGTACCATTTTGTGCAATCATGCTGCTGTCCTCAGCTGCTCTCTGGAGTAGCTGGGGTCAAATAGCTGTGGGACAAGGCAAAAGTGCAAAAGAGGTAAAAATGAAGAGTTGCAAGTACCTGGTTTCACCATTTGAGAATAAATGTATGTGAGTAAACTGTTCATGAACATCAGAAGTTGAATCCCTGTACTTTGTTGTTTGGAAATCCAAAATTACCGGGGGGAAAAAAAATGACACTTCAGGAAAAATATAAATTATATAATAAATTACATATAGTATTGTGGGTCTCAGAAAAGTTTTTTTCTGAACTTCATAAAAAGTAAATGCTTTCACAGGAAGAAATTATTCCTGCATTTGTTAGGATGACAGTGTTTTACAGGTCACTTTAAAAATAATAATTAATGTAAGGTTAGTTCTCTGTTTTTCTGAGCCTAGGACAATAAAAATTAATTGGTGTGACATAAATGTTCCTGGTTATCTGATTTGACATTTGATTTGTGATTTGATAATTTTCCTTTGAGCTATAATGTATGCCTAATGAAATAATGCAAACTTTGTTGGCAATCTGAAAAGGTGACATTGAGCTTCTTTGTAATCAGATGTGATTTATCTTAAATCGTAATTCTTGAATGAGACTCTTATGAGGACTGAGAACTACTTACAGGTTCCTATTGTCTCCCTCCAAAGCATTTTTATTTGTGATGTGATGTCTGGTAGTTGTATTCAACTTGGGAAATGCACAAGAAGTTTTTAATCTCAAAATTGTTCTTCCTCCCATACAGTGTTCTCACTGCTAGCTCTCCTCAATAAACTAAACTAGCAATGATGTTTTCTAACACTATTTTATCTACTTTTTTGTAACAAGTTCTAAAAAGCAAGATTTTAAGAAAAGCGGAGATATAGTGTGGGCAGTGTGTACTTTATAAGAAAGCTTGTTTATATCTGTCATATCTACCATTCTGTCTCAATCAAAAAGAAATTCTTTAAAATGTATTTTTTGCCTTAACCATATAGTGGATGCTATCTTCGGATCTTAGCTCTGAAATTTTCTCAGACGTTAATCTAGATAGCTGTGCAGTAATTAGTTCTACTGGTTATAAACATCAGGTTTGTCAAGCTTGACATTTTCGGGGATTGTACTCAGAAAAGATGAGTTCTAACAGGCAGTAGTTATAATAGCTCTAATTATAGGCATAACCATAAGGAATCTGGGCAGGATTCTTGGTCTCAAACCATTTGGAATTAGTATTTGTCAGCCAGCTGAACTCCCGTGTAACCTGTCCTTTGAATTACGTCACCTGTCGGGCTTCTGGCCAGCTCGGCTGAACAGGACATGCGTGGCCACACACGCTGGTGGCTCTTGCTGTTTCTTGCCTCTCCACGAATGCTGTTTTCTTTCCATAATGACTAATGTGCAATGAATCAGCAACATTGGTACTCATTAGGCTAATTAACTTGCTTCCAGATAGATTTTTTTATGTAACTTAAAACAGCATGGTACTTCAAAGCTCTAGTATAGAGATTTTAAACTTTTCTAAGCCACTTTCTTTAGGTTCTTCTGATGCTGGAATTAAAAGCTTTTGACTGCACTAAGGCAGCATTCAGCGGGAAGGAAGCAGTGCATTCAGAGACTATTTAAGGAAAACAGAGAAGGCTGAACCCAGGCGGGGGTCTGGATTTATTGGTGTAAGGCTTAGTTACTATCAGGTATTAAAATAACTTGCTTCTAAAGGAGTTCTCAATTTATTTTTATGTGTTGGTTTTTGGCAGCATAGTTGCCAGTTGGTTTCTTTCTTACGATGTTTTTGGTGCTAAGAACTTGAACAAGTATCTTAACACCTTTGATAAATGCATAGTTTTATATTGTACATGAATTTTGTGCTACCAAATCCTGTAATAACATTTTCATGCATTTGGAAACCTCTATAGTATTGTCTTCATGTATGCATTAGTAATTAAGAACTTTCTCCCAAAAAGTTAGATTCAGGACATTGAAAGCATATTTTTACTGTTTGTCTACCTTCACCAGATATGTGGTGTGTATATATGTATATATGGTGTGTACATATGTATATATGCTGTGCTGTGATCTAATCTTAATACATATTTTGCTGTAGATAATGTGCACTTACGCAAAATTCCTCCTAGAGGAATAACTGTGGCTGTATCAGTGGTTACAAGTCCAATTATTTTATTGAGATTGCCTAGCAAATACCCACTTTGTGGGTGCTTATTTGACTCGATTCATTTAGACTGTGTGATTTTGAAACAAATGCCTATTAAAAGCAAGCTGATGACAACTTTGTGTAGCAGTTACATTTCATGGATAGCAGTCTTCTGCCAACAGTGTGGGAGATGTGAGAGTGAAAACTTTGACATGAGCTGAAGTAGTTAATTCTGTGAACTTCAGCTTGGAGATGGGAGAGGCAAAACCCAAAATAGATGAGGACTTTTATTTTGGTTTCAGCAGCCCTACAATAAGTAAAGAACCAGAATAAAGATCTCCAAGCTACTCCTGCACCCTTAGAAGAAAATGTTTTCATATAAATAAAAAAAAGTAGTTTTGATGATCATTATACCCATATGGTAAGAACTAAAGTAAGATTACCATACTTCAAAGTGTGAGAATTGACCATTGCATTAGATGACACGTGTTCTCAGTCAAAAAATCAGCACTGTGTGAATGGAACTGAGTGGAGCAGGTGCTGTGGGACTCTGTTGCAGGAAGTTCAGAGCAGCCACTTCTGCCAAAGGGCTGTGGAGGAAGCGGTGCGATGCAAGCGCTGCGCTGTGGTTTAGCTGGCCTGGTGCATCAGCAGGGCTGGCTTCTGTCAGAGGTGATGCTCATTACTGTGGGCTGAGTGCTGTGCTCAGCTCTGCTCCCTGTGTTCCTGTTCACCTTGGCATTGCTGCAAAAGTTGTGCTGCAAGGCTTGATGCTAGTCGAGCTGCTTCATTTTATTTAAATTATCCATGCTTCTTATTCTTATGAGAACTGTGAATCAAAAAACTTTGTTATCATTTGAGACGTGCTGTAGTGAAAATACAAAGTGCCATCATTGAAAATGCAGAGTCTGGATATTGCAGGGCAAATGGAGCAGGATTCAATGAGAGTGCTGGTCGCTGTTGCCTTGGATATGGTGGGATACATGAAAAAACAATAACTGGGTTATTGTGAGGTAGTCAGAGCATAAATTGCTTATTTGTACATTTTTGTTTTGCCAGCTTTTAAAATTAAAGTTTCAAGGAAAACTTAATCTTGGGAACTAGCACCATTTGTCTATGCCGTGTCTTTGAAAACTGGGTTGTTTGAATTGATAGGGGTTTTTTTTTTTAATTCCTTGTTTTTCATTGAAGTTATTTACATTATGGGCTGGGGTGTTTCTAACTTTTGAGCACGGGGATCATCACTCAGCAAGACATCTTTCTAAATTTAGACTGAAGCTCAAATGTACCATTAATAGTGATTTGGTTCAGGTTTCCTGAAATGTTAATTTATAAGGACAATGGTAAAGCTGTCATTAAGGGACTTAAAAGTAAATTCTTATTTAATTTCAGGGGAAAATTTGCAGTGGTGAAGAAGTGTATCCAGAAAGACACTGAAAGAGAGTTTGCAGCAAAATTCATGAGAAAAAGAAGAAAGGGCCAAGACTGTCGGATGGAAATAATTCATGAAATCGCAGTCCTTGAGCTGGCACAATGCAACCTTTGGGTCATTAACTTGCATGAAGTTTATGAAACTGCAACAGAGATGATTTTAGTCCTGGAATAGTAAGTATTAGTAAAAATTCATGAGTAACTTTCTGCAGTATTTGCTTAAAACTGTTAATGTAAAAATAGTGTGTATGAATGTGACTAATGTAAAAGTTTTTATTGCCTGTTACGCTTGCTTAACTTCAAGAAGAATTGCTAAGAAAATCACTATTGCAAGAAGTTATGTGCAGTTGATAACTACTTCAGATTATAACAAATTTCTCTAATTATGTAGTATCTTGTAAACTGTAATTTAGGTAGTTAAAAAATCCTTAATGAAATATGAACTCTGTACACTCCCTGCTTGTGAAAGAGGAAAGAAGCAATGAGTATCTGTTCAAGAACTGAAGTTTATTTCATTGACAGTGACAAAGATGGGTGAAATCTGTTGTGATTTTTTCACCATTTATGAAAAAGGTACTGAAAGCCACATCATTGGTAAAAAGAAACTATCAAAAACCCCTGCAACAGAAAGCTCTCTAAAACATTATCTTTTTGGAGAAGGAAAAAGAGGAGGATTGAGACCTAGAATAGTTTCTTTCAAAGGACACTTGAGTATGCATTTGTCTGTGGTTTTCTCCACTTGAGTTTGTCCAGATGGTGTTTCTGCAGCTGTTGTGACTGTTCAGCTCATATGCTCGAGGTTTCAGATACTAAGGCATGCAGCCATGTTCCAAGAGGCAGCCAAATGCTTGTTGCTACTGAACACTGAAGTTCCAGTTCGGCTCTATGGGCTTTGAATAATTAGGAGAGGAACAGTGAGGCTTAATTGTTCAGAAGTGACTTAACCTGTCTGCTAAGATAAATCTAGTTTGTGCAGCTCTTCTCTTACTTGATAGCAAGAAGAAATGGTGAGAAATCCTTGTGTCTCAATTACATCTTGCTTGTGAGTAAAAAATCCAGTATCTTTAAAGTTCAGTGAAACGGAATGAGACTGTGTGTCCTAAGGCAAAGTTCCTTCTAGAATGCATTTTCTAAACTTCGTTGTCCCCTTAATGAATTCATGATATATGAAATATTCAAGTGTCTTTTAAAATTCCAGAAGCTCTGTCACGCCTTTGTATTATAACTGCTGTTACTGGAGACTCATAAATACCTGCTTTAAACACTGGCAGAAATTTAAACTAAGATCCAGTTTAATTTTCTGGATCCTGTAGGATTTAATACGAGCAGTGGAATCCAAATGAGCAATGAGTTTTGTGATAATTCCAATTCAAAATTCCTAGTTTTGTTTCAGAACTCAATTCTCATACGGTTACAAGACTCTTTTAATCCAGAGTATTAACTAGGTGGTTCTGTAATTAGCAAAATTATTGGATTTGTATACATCAAACAGTCATACATTGTTTCAGATAAAAATAGCTGTGTGCTAGAGTTGTAAATTACAAAAGCAGTCTTTCCCTAAGTTCAGCAAATATGTCTGGATGCTTCTTTAATGTCGACATCTTCCAGAGACATGTTGCAACAAAACAGGTATGAATGTTAGGGAATTTCTGCCATTCTGTATGCAGAGGATTAAAGAACATACCTGGACTGCAAGCTTCTCTGGGGCATTTCAGTTTCTGTTAAGCTTTATGGTCTGTGTGGCAGATCTCTATCTCACGAAGGAGTAAAACAAATATTTAATTCTTGGCCACTAACTTCATCTGCTAAGGTTTTTAAGGTTTCTTGTCTTGGTGTAGAATCTGTCTCGAGGGCTGAGGGGTTTGCCTTCAGGAAGTGTTTTGCGTTCAGAAAGAGAAATATTAATGTTACATGGAGGGTTGTCTTGCAAGCTGTGTCAATTTTTGACAGAAAATGAACTTAAAATTGGCTGCTCTTAATATAAAGTGTTGAGCAGTGGGAAGCAATGAGGTATTACAGTGTTGGCTTCAGCTGTAGCATAAATTGGGGCTGTCTGCATCCACCCTGTGACTTTTGGTTGTTGTTGTAAGACCTCAATCAGGGTATTTAAGTCAGAGTTGAAGCAGTAAGTAAGTCTGAAGGGGTAACAGGTAAAGCCTGAATTAATCTGTGGGTTGGTTATGTTTCTATATTTCACTGAAAAATCAGATGAATGAAAAGAACCCGGAATTTTGCTGAAAAAGTTACAGTCTGGGAAACTTGTCTATCAGATATAAAAGGAAAAAAGCAAATTTTATAACTTTTGGGCTTGATACCTCTATGCAACCTACCTGTCTTTTTCTAGTTTGTTTTGAAAGAAAGAGCAATAGAGCATCTGATGCTTAACAAGTGGTGTTTTTTTAAGTGTTCGTCACCATGTTTTTACACATCTATGGATGATATTAGTGGATCATTAGTGGGTCAGATGTTACAAAAACCTGTAAGTGCAACTTCAGACATTTTAGTCATTAATGCTACATTGTGAAGGGTTTCTGAACTGAGCCAGGGTCTTCTGTAAATACAGTAGACTTCTGTTATGCTTGCTTTAAAATAAAGAAGTTGTCTTTATCATCTTGAAGACACAGTATTTATTTGATATGCTGGATTAAGTGTTTTTTTCACCTGTAGTTATTTGGACCTGGATAATACAACTTGCATTGTGTTGGAGGTGATTTATTGTCCTGCTTATTGGAGGTGTGACTGGTTAAAATAAGAGCCTGCTGGCAGGAAACGATCCATTTGGCATGGGATTCAACAGACACAACTTGGAGCAAACCCACTGTAACAAACACTTGTGCTGCTCCAATGTTTGCATCTTGTCTACTAGAGTAGCAAGCAAAGTTGTTCTAGAAAGCAGCCTCAAATCAAGACTGGAGGTCTTCAGAAAGTTTTAGGGGAAAACTTCTCAAATGGTGTTTGTTTTTCATTCTGGTCTTGGGCTTCCTGATTAGAAAGGTTAAGGCAAAAGAAATAAAACCATTTGTCTGAGAACAGAGAACTTTTAAGACCAGTATCTACAACTTAATGCATTGGGATGCTTCTCTTCCCATGTCCTCTCATGAGATATGGATTTACCATTTTCTTAGGCTTTGGGGACATGGGTATGTTATGGTAGCCTTAAACTGGAAAAATTGCCAGTAAGTGCACATACTACCCAATGGTACAGCCAGCCAAGGGCAGGGGGTCTGGCTGTCAGCAGTGACATGAACCTGTGCTGGCAGTGGTACAGCCAGCTTGGTGTCTTGTACTATAAGCTCCATGCACAGAAAGCAGCTGAGCTTTCCTTATCTGGCAAAGATAACCCTTTCAAGAAAGACTTTTGACAGAGTTTAAGATTCAGGAAGTAAATTTTTGTCCGTCACAGACTGTATTTCAGTCAGCATTGATCAGATGTATTCTAGGAATTGGTCTACGTACCTGTAGTCTGATGATTAGTACTTCTGAGTCCTGCAGAACACTAACTTAATGTCTGATCCATTGAAGTGGGGAACGTTTCATTTCTTCAGGTGCCCTGAAATAGGCTTGTTCAGTCTTTTTCTAATGATAAGTTAAATGACTGTGTTAGTGTCTCGTAAGTGCACTTGAAACAAGTTTGATGCTGAATTTCGTACAGTTCATTGTTAAGATACATTTCAAGGAAGATAAGTGGTCTCCATTTAATCTAAAGTCAACATAATTGTAACAAAGATTAGTGCTCCAGCTTCCAAATGACTTTTAGCTTATTTATGCTGCTAAGTAGTAATAAAGTATTAGCATGCTTTTCATTGATGAGGAGCAGTTGGATTTCACTTGAAATTAGAGAGGTTAATAGCACAACAGTACTTTCATAAAGAAATTCAAATACCTAAAGAATTATGGTTGCCATAGCTTTCAAGTTTGGAAAGACTTACTATGTCTCACATTTTTTTCATGCACCTAGCTAAGGAGGGTGTACTATAGAAATAATGCATTCTAAGTAACACAGGATTTCAAAATGTTTTGCTAATTAATATGTCCTTATAAATTTTTTTTTCAGGTTAAGATGGCTCGTTTTCCTAAAACCTTTGTTGTTCTAAGGATAATTCTTTGCTTTTGTCCCCTAAAAATATTTTCTGTCTAGGTGGGTGGGGGTGCTTAGTCATTTGTCAAGTTACTTCATAATGACAATTGGAAAACCTACAGTTTAATGAAAAATGGGTAACTATTATTAACACCAGAGGACTCCAGGTCTGCATGTACACAGAAATCCTAACAGTGACACATCTGTGATGCTTTCCTAGCAGGTATTTTGATCCCTTCTATGGTAATATTTTTTTTCCCCCCCTGAAATCTCGCTGCAGAATACAAAATAGCTGAGTTGAAAGTGTTAAGGAGCCTGGCAAAACTTGGCATAGGTGTGCAGGAGAGTCTTTTTGGAGTTCATTTTGACATTGTGCTTCCAACCATTTGTGGCTGGCTTGGCTCACAGCTTCCTGACTGTTTTGCTTAAGGGAATCAATTAAGCTCCCTCCATGGTAACAATACACAAAACGGTCCCACAGGATCAAATTTCCATTTGTTCTTTTAAGGGCTTGCCGGTGACTTGTTTGAATGTAGTAATTTTTGGACAGAATTAATTATCTAGAAGGAGTTGTTCCATCAGCATCCTAAATAGCAAAGTTGAGATCAAAAACCGAAACATTGCATGTGAAATCACCTTTCCATGTGAAACTATTTTGTGAAGCCAAGTGTCTATGGTAGCTAGGAATGGCAGTGTCTTTTAGGTGGCTGTGCATATGTAAGGGCTGTATTTGCATGTCTCTGATGAATCCAGGCATCTTCAGAAGCATTGGGAAAGACTTAAATACTTTTTATTTTAAATAAAGTTTTCTGGATCAAGGGTTTTCTACTCTTGTGTTGATAGCACTGTCTCTTGGTTTCACTGATGGGACATTGCTTCAATTTCTATTGCCTTAACTCTTAACACATATAAATCAGAGTTCTTAAAGTGTAAAAAATTCTAAGTAGCTTCCATTTCAGCTTGGTGCCTACTTCAGTGTTAATGAGTTACATTAATAAAGAAATTCTGACAGATGCCTACCAAGCAGACATAGAGTAAAAAAAGCTATATAAGGCCCCCAACCCTCAACTCCCACTGGTTTTTCAGCTGGGTCTATTAAAAGCAAAGTGTGATCCCAAGTTTTGGGTATAATCCTGTTTCACAGAATTAAATAGCAGAAGGATATTTTCTTATTTGAAGTGGCAGAGCTGTACCAGCAAAATCTCAGGGTTATTGCTGTAAAACATATTGTGCTAATGCTTTTGGTAGTAGATCTTATCACTGTATGTGTTATAATTCACTGCTACAAGGAATTAAATCACTCTTCCAAGTAGTATACTATGACATTCTTAAAGTAGAAAGTTTAATTTATGGATTGCAGTAGATATTTTTCTTTCCCTGTCTGGAAGATCCAATTGATGTTGCTTTTTCAAGGAATTTGGTTTAGGATATTAGAATACATTAGCCCATGTTAATTTTAAACATGTCATTAATATCTGAATCCTGCTCAAAGCTGAAATATTACTATTTCCATGAATTAAATACAAATGGACGGATGCAGTAGTGCCAGGCATATGAAATTTCTCAAAAGGAATTCAAGTATCAATATTCCTTTGAAAAAGCCCTTTTATTCTTGAACTCTGTCATCTTTGATACAAAATGAAGAAAAATAATTATTTATTAGAGGATTTTTTTGGAAGAAAATCTTCCTTTAATAAATCAAATCGTACTACTGTACCAGTTAGCATATAGAACAGGAGTGTAAAACTCCTTAGAAAAGGTTAAGATTTAACCTTCTTTTGAATTTTTTTTTGTAAGACAGTGTGTGGGGAAAATTTAAAATAATAGCAGTGAGAATACCTTGGGGGACAAAAAACTTTTTTTTAATCCATGAGGCTTTTGAAAGTGCTAGAACTGTAGCAGCAATGTTAGTATAAGCAAAATGAAAAATTGAGTATATTGAAGTGTTCTTTATCTGGGGACACACAGTCGAAATGCACCATTTTTATAGATCTCTCATTTGCTGTTATATCAAACATGTCTCACTGCCTTCTGGATAGCCTAGGCACTACAATTCATTGGGAAAAAGCAAGGAAAGGCAGAGTAGAGGGGTATGTATCAATAAAGATTAATGCTTGTGCAAAGTCATGTTTGCACGTCACAGTTTGGTGCAACCGGAGAAGATTCTGTCCTCGGGGGGTTCTCCATCTTTCCCTGAGGGATGGTTATAGAATTCCATGCAGGACAAAGGGTGTATGTGTTGATTTCATAGTAGCAGTTCAGCAATCCATATGCAAAGTGGCTCCATTCTGATGTTCTTTTGCCCATTCTTGTTTTAAGATGGAGCATCTGTTCAGTTTAGTTTACTTTTGATGCTACAGGGTTATATTGTAAAACAATTTTAGTTTTCTAGAGCCATTGCTATACAAAGCTGGTACGGCATGTGCCTTCAGCGTACTTTAAAAATTTCATTTGTATCTAGTTATTTTTATATTTTTGGTTATTCTGTAATTTGTTTAAACATATATAAACAAAAGAGGGAGCAAGCTGAGAGCTGAAATTTTCAGAGGTATTTTTAGATGAAAGAAGTTTAGTAATGTAATGCATCCCTGTATACTACAGACTTCAACAGTTCAATTACAGACTTGACATTTAGTGTTTTGAGTATGTGCAAAGTGCTTTGAGGAGGATGGGAGGTAGGTAGGGCTGCTTTGCTCTGTGTTTAACAAAGATTTGCCTTGGCCAATTTCCACATAGTTTTGTAGGAATGACAAAAGACACATCTTTTATGAAAACATTGTCCTCAGACAAATGTGGCATTAATCTGACAGCATAGTCAGCAGTGTTTCCAAAGTACTCCCCAAAATTTCTGTAGTATTCATATTCTCAAACCTAAATGACTAAAATCTTTGCTTCTCTCCAAAGCTGCCATATTGCAGAGAACACTCCCAAGACTGTAAAAGCTTGCCAAATGTCTAATAACTGAAAGTATCACTGTTGGATGCTACCTCCTGCTGATCTTGCCTGTGCAAAAAAAAGATAGTGCAAGTAGAGCCAAATGGGTGCTATAACTTAGTCTTTGAACTAACAGTGTTCATTCAATGTTCTGTAGTGCTGCTGGAGGTGAAATCTTTGACCAGTGTGTGGCTGAAAGAGAGGAAGCCTTCAGAGAAAGAGATGTTAAGCGCCTTATGAAGCAGATACTAGAAGGAGTTTCATTCTTGCACAGAAACAATGTTGTTCATCTTGACTTAAAGGTAAGATTGTTGCTGTATTGTTCTTACTAATTTCTGATCTGCTGATTATCTTACTGGTAATATGGCATAATAATGCCAATTTTTAATTAACACAATTTTGCCCAATTATACCTTGAATGATAAAATGAAACCCTTGGGATAGAGTAGCCACCAGGTCTGCAAGCCTTTTGGGGGGTTTCTATGATTATGTCAAATATAAGCTTCATTTGATTAAGTGAAATGTTATGAATTCAAAAGTAGATTTGCCTTGTACCTTCAGTTACAAATGAGTGCTTTGGGTAAGATGTGACTCATTTCCAAAGTGCAGTAGAAATGTCTGGGTATTATATGGCTGTTGAAAAACAGGGGATTTTTTGTAATGACTTGAGTTTTAATGAAAAAGAAGGGTGGCAGTGACAGTGGTAGGATAAAATGTAGCATTTCAGAATGAAATGTTCATCCAGGACTGGTAAATTAGTGTATTAACTACATTTATAGCATTTTTTTGTCTGATTATTGTAAAACTTAAATGTCTGTCATTTGCTGCCAAACAGTAGGCTGACACCCTACTAGTATATAAATTATCATGATTTACTGGAGTATTTTTTAATATTGAAAATCAGTTTTGACCCAAATCAGGTGAAAGGTATGGTTGCCATCATATGAAATCCAGAATATTCCTTATGGTCAAGAAGGGAGTTATAATGGATCCAGAAAATTACCCTGTCCTATTGTCAGCAAGCTCAGTTAATTTTCTTCAGCTCC
Organism: Climacteris rufus; assembly: GCA_013398175.1. Taxonomy (NCBI): domain Eukaryota; kingdom Metazoa; phylum Chordata; class Aves; order Passeriformes; family Climacteridae; genus Climacteris; species Climacteris rufus. The sequence continues at coordinate 15,683 of VZRZ01002966.1, forward strand.
TATCCATGCACTCATATGGAAAATGCAACTGTATCTCATTATGAGGGTGAACTAGTTTATTACTAAGCAAGGCAGTATAAAAAGTAACTTGCATTAAATTTTTAAAAATTCTATTTACATGTCCTATTCTGTTATTTACTGTATGTTGTAAGCTGCTGCATATCTGTTCTGTTGCTGACATCCTTACTTATACTTGGTTGTATTTTGGCACTATTACAAACCTACCAGTAGATTCCAATATCAAGCTGTTTGTACTTATAATAATATAACTTGTAATATATAACTTCACACATCATGAAGCATTCATCAGCTAAAGCAGATGAGTAATATTTGCACATAGGTATGTCACTGGCCTGCTTTCTCAATCATTTATTCAAATTATATGTGAAATTCTTTAAAATTTTGATTGAGTCATACACACAGAATATGAATAATTGTACTAAACTAATTAATGGAAAATTTTTAGCAAGTGATGTGAGAATAAGTGTTCAGAAAGACTGAAAATGAGCAGTTAGAATTCCTCAAAGTTCCAGTGTGCTTAAGCAAGATACTCAGTGTCTCTACAGTGGTTGGCCATTGAATTTCTTGGAACAAGGTGTGTAAAAGTAAAACGTCCTTTGTGGACAGCATATATTTGTACATGTTTGTAATTAAAGCTGTGGTGTTTTTTAGCACCATCAGCTGGATATGTGTAATGGAAAATGTGTTTTATATGACTACAGTGCTTACTGGCAAAAGTAGATGTGGGATGTTGACTACAGCTTTTGTTCAGAAAAGAAGTTCAGAAAAAGCTTATTTAAAAACTTTTCAACTGATCAGAAAATTTATGCTGTAACATGGAGCATATGCAGTTCTCACTGAAAAATCCAACACTGTTTTGCTGCTTTATGAAAGTTCATTAGCAGAGCATATTATCTGGTGTTTGAGGTTAATTAACATGTTTATACATTACTGCAGTGTGCAATGCTTTTAAAAGTGGATTTTAATAGAGGTCCTGCTTGCAGTGTGATGACTTTATATAAAACTCAGTCTTTTGGAAAATAAGGTTTATGGGAGTCTTCAGAGTATTGGCAAATAAAAATTATGGGAAGGATTAAAAACTGTGACTTGCAAAAATTAATTGATCAATATGCCTTGCAAGACTTTAAATAAAGGCCCATTTTTCAAGGACCTCAAAAATTTTAAGGTGGTTGCTGGCTTTGGCTGCATATTTATTAACCCACTGCCCTCATCTTCTGTTGTATAGTAAGTCCCATGCTGCTTTACCTTGTGGCTTAAAGCACCGTGGAATTTACTAAGTACTTGATTTTTGATAACATTTTCAAGACTTATGTATGTGTAGTGTTGTTATGCAAGGTGTTTGCCAATAGCAAAGTTTACAAATTTGTGCTAAAATGTTTTTTTTGTTCTATTAGTTTAACCTTTGTGTCTCTAAAGATTTCCATTTAATTTGTCTTTTACAAATACCTTTGGAAAGGTCCATCCAATTTTCCATGTTGCACCTTCAAAAAAGTCAAATTCTACACCCGGAAGAATTTAAACCCAAGTGGTTGTCAATATGCAACTGTCAGGTTGTTGTTGTGGTTTTATGTTACACACCTAATGAACCAGTCTGTGACACTAACAGCTACCTTGCTTTGGCTTCTCTTTGCCCCCTTCAGAGAGACAAGATTTTTCCTCAGACTAAATTTTGCAGAAAGAAATGGAATATTTTGATGTGGCTTAGCAAGGTTGTCACCTGATCATTTCTTTCCAAAAGCATAGGTCTACTGAAAGATGGCCTTGTTTTTAGTAGCAAAATACAGTTACATAGTTCAGTTTTGACTTAGAGAAAGCACAAATATAATGCTACCAATTGCAAATGGACAGTATTGTGTTGATGCTATTTAATTTGCAGGATGTGCACAGGTTGTAGTCAGGAGTCTTTCATCTCCTCTTAATGGCACATAAAAGCTGCAGAGTAAGGGAAGTCTCCTTTCTCTTTGTTCTCATTTGATGTTTGACTTAATCTTGAATTGGTGTTTGGTAAAAGCTTAAGGTGGTTGGGAATGGAAGAGAATTTAAGAAGGCATGGGGGCTGAGGAAGAAGATAAGGGGATCCTCTACTTTTTTTTAAGATCACCCTACTTTAGAATCTGTAGACACAGTGCAGCTGGCATATCTCAGCTAGTCTGTTTTTCCTGATTCTGCCCATTATTTCTTGGGTAATTCCTGTCTTCTTCTAGGGATCTGATTTTTTTGAGAGCATGGTATAATTAGATAACCTGCAACATTAATGAAGTTAGGTAAGGTGAAGCATTGATTAGTTTCAAAACTAATCACACCTTCATTATGTGTCCTTAGTCCTTATGTATCTTCTTGAAACCAACTGAAGATGCAAGAAATAAGAGGACCTAAACTGGAACCTTTAAGCTTTACTGCAGTAAAGGGGCAGGTTTTTAAATGTTGTCATGTGATGGTTTTCATTGGCAATTGCAATAGTGCTTGAGGGTAAGAGCAAAGACCCTTTTTAGAATGGCCACCAGGAGAGCTTCCAGCCTGCACCTCTCTTACCTTTGGGGGCTAATTGGCACTAGGCAAACCTAGAAAACCAAAAGAAAACCAGCATTACAAATGTGGAAAAATTATCTTCCTTTTCTGACAGTAATGGTGTCAAGCTGTGAACTATGGGAAGGTCAAAGCTATGGCTTTAAGGTTGCTGGTGTTTAGGCTGTTACTTCACAGGAATCCCATAATGATTCCTTAGAAAGTAACTGTTATTTTATTGAGAATTGATTTAGAGTTATGGCTCACTACTGTAGGCAGGGATTTTTTTCTGCATAGGTGTGTTTTGCATAATAAGATTTTAAGAAAAAAAGACAGTAAAAACTACTCCTGGTGACTGCTTTATCTATTAAAATATTAAAATACGGGGCTGAAAGGTTTTGCAAAACTTTTCCATTAAAAACTTTTTATCATTTAAATACAGAGCACAAATACTTTTCTTATGCTTTTAATTTGCCTCTTCACAGCATAACTAAATTTCTCACTGGGAAGAACATCTAAGAGGCTAATGAGGGAGGCATGGTCAGCTTTTTTGGATGTTTGCTTTCCTAATACAAATAGAGAATAACAAATCTGAACTATAAAGAAAATGGTAATGTGCAGCTCCAAAAGCCTTTGTACAGCCACCAGATCCCAGTTTATAAGGAAAATAAAAAAGACCACTCTCAATATGTAGGTTTACAAACAGAAAATAGATTGACAACATCATGGAGTTAGTTTGAAATAACACAGTTTAATTTTGCAGGAATCAAAAACTTCTTCTATATTCAGATTTTGCAGTGAGGAGAACTGGCCCAAGCTTTTAAAATCTTCTTGCCCAGGTTTATTCCTGTGTTAAAAACAAGGTTGTTCATGTGAGAGCATGTCTTCATGAGTAACTTAGGGGATGGAGGAGAGGGCAGCACTGGAATTAGGGAAGAAGTATAAATGTTGGTTGTACTCCAGCTGGATTATCACTTGGTTGCTTTGCTGTTCTTACTATTTTGTCCTCCTCCCTTTTCAATGACCCTGATGCACGATGATCCAGGTTCCAAAGAAAGTCTTCTGCAGTTTCATGGAACCTGTGCTTAGTAGAGGTATGAAAGCAGTGTCAGTTGTTACCATTTGGAGAAGTTAATGATAAAACCCAGCGTGATCACTGGCCTTGGGGTAGGGAGGGTTGAATTTTTTTTTTTTTTTTTTTGGCAAAGATATGCTTCAGTTGCAAAAAATCTAAGACCTGTTGTCTAAAGGTAGTTTTCAGGTTTTTTTTTTAAATTGAGCTAGCTTTTAAAATAATAATGAACTTCTTAATGACCACAAAGGTGCTTTGAAGGAAGACAGCCAGGATCTAGTGATGTCAGTGCAAACAAGTTTGTCCAAAGGTGATGCTCTTAAAAACCTGTTTTTCAGGCTGCTGTATTTTTTTAAACTGTTCTTCAGTTAGTGTTCTGTAATACAGTTGTTTGTACTTTGAACAGGATTCAGGTTGGTTGCAACAGACCTTCTTTAAACAGGTGCAGTCAAAATAGTTTTGTGTGATCAGGGTTTTTGAAATTATTGGGTGTTTTTGGACACCCTTCAATGTATTTTACACCATCTACTGGAAGGAAGCAAGGAGGGAAGAGGAGTTAAAAAGGTGTCACAAAGGACTAGAGGTACTTATATGCTATTGTTAAATTACACCTATTGGCATATATTTCACACATGTTCTAAACTAACAAAAGTTTGATTCTCAGTTCTAAACAAATCCTGCCACTCCCTTTAGCATAAGTGTCTCTTCAAAATCACCTTGGGGAAAATACATACATAATCCTTGGTATGATACTTTTTATGGGAGATACTGATGCTACTCATGCTCTAAGATAATTATACAATATGATGCCATAGACTAGATTTGGGTGATCTCAAAAGTCTCCTCTTGTTTTTCAGCCCCAAAATATTCTGCTAACCAGTAAGTCCCCTCTGGGAGACATTAAGATAGTCGATTTTGGCCTTTCCAGAATAATGAAGAGCAGTGAGGAACTAAGAGAAATCATGGGAACTCCAGAATATGTAGGTAAGTTGCTCCTATAGGAGTGGTGAATAGTCCAGGCTTCTGGGGAGTGAAAAGAGAAACTCTCTGGATTTGGAGCATGCCAGACTGACTGTGGCATTACTGTGTTGCAAGATCAGGTTATTACTTGGACGTGGTAGTGCTGTCAAAGGTAGAACTGGCAAGTCTTGCCAGTCTAATGAACTAAGGTTGTGTGCTTGTGTTGAAGATGAAAACACACTTTAGATAATTCTTACCAGCAGTCATAACAAGTATTACTTGGATTAAGAGTTTAAATTCACATACTCAATCTCTGAATATAATATTTTAGCCAGTGTAGAGCTTTTATTTAAAAAAAAATAAGCCCAAACCATTGCAGGCCTTGAAAGTAAACTTGAAAATACCTTTGTGTGGTATATCTTCATAGTTAAGGGTTCCAGTGCTGCAATATGGAGTGTTGGGTATTTCTGTTTTTTCTTCAAGAAATTGGTATACAGATTCCTTCACTGGGAAGGAGACTGGCCTGGCTTCTGAAGATGACAATAAGAGGAAAACATTTTTTTATACTTAAAAACAGTGAATGGTAGAAATCACTTAAATAACCTGAATAGAAATACCTGGATTTCAAAAGACTGTCACGCCTGAAATTGCTTACCTTAAATTTTACACATGCCCATTATTGCATTATATAACTATAACATAAAGTCTGCATATGAAAAAACCTACTTTTTCTTTTCTCCTGAACAGCTCCTGAAATTCTGAGTTATGACCCAATCAGTACAGCAACTGACATGTGGTAAGTTCAACAAATTAATGGTCATCATAACTGTACTGAAAAGGGTTGTTGTTTGTTTTTCTTTTTCAAGAAAAAGAGGCCAAAAACCCCGCAAAAAACCCCCCGTTTTTCTGTTTTTTACTTTTAATTTAGGAGCATTGGAGTACTGGCATATGTTATGCTTACTGGGATATCACCTTTCTTAGGGGATGATAAACAAGAAACATTCTTAAATATATCTCAAATGAATGTAAGTTACTCTGGAGAGGACTTTGACCTTGTATCAGAGTCTGCTGTGGATTTCATCAAAACTCTGCTGGTTAAGAAACCTGAGTAAGTAAAATACACAATTGCATATGCTAATTTATCAGACTGACTTAATTTTAAAAGTAGCAAGTGCCAGTGTTTGCATTTTCAGAGTATTAGGGAACTTTTATGTCATTGTGCTATTACTTTTCATGCATAAGAAAAGTGAATTTCTGCATTCCCATCCAAGCTTGTATATTCTGAATGTGTCCAAATATTAGTAGTTAAAACTCCAGTTAGTTTCAGAAAACTGTATGTGAACTGTAGCTTGTGGCACAATACATGAATTCTTCTTGCAGGTACTTGGCTGAAGTCTTTTAAATGAACTGAGCTTTGAGTCCTTAATTTTGGGTGGTTGGTAGAGAACCTTGCTCTTTTGTGGTTCATTAGTACACTTTTCTGAATGGGCAGCAAATTGGAAATTCCAGGTTTCCAAATAGAAGAGGTGTTTATTATGGAACTTCACCAGATCTTCATGGGACATGTCAGTTACTGAAATTGCCTACTGCTTGTCTGTGGGAATAGTTGAAGAATGTAAAGCTTGGATAATTTCTGTATGTACAGAAAGGAAATCTGTATAAACTTCAAAAGTTGGTTGGCAACATGGAAGCATAAGCCCCTATTTAGGGATCGATGTATTCCTTTATTTTAAATGCTGATTCATCTTCTTGGACTGCTGTTAGTCTTTTTTTTTTTGGTAAAAGATAGCTGTCAGTGCTGATTTTTTCCCCCCCAATTATATCAGCCTGTCCTTGATGGAGTCATATCCTTGGAATAATTTGTAGAGATCTCTTCTGGAAGGTATACTGGATTTTGAATTCCTTTGGACATTTCTTTTAATGCTTTCTTTCCTCTGCAGGGACCGGGCAACTGCTGAAGAATGTCTTCAACATCCATGGCTAGAACAAAGTGAAAATCCTGTCTTCAGGGCCTGGAATAAGAGTACACAAGGGGAGACCAGTGATGCCACCCAGAAAGATGTAGATTCTGCCTCTGAAAAATCAGTAGATGCTGAGAAGACTGGAGAGGATGAATCAACAGTGACAGAAGAACTAATTGTAGTGGCTTCATATACACTGGGACAATGTAGGCAGTCAGAAAAAGAGAAAGTAACTGAGCAGAAAGCCATTTCCAAACGATTTAAATTTGAGGAACCATTACTGCAGGAAATACCAGGAGAATTCATTTATTGAACTGTGTGGAGCTTCATAGCTGTAACTGGAAGGCAGTGTTTTCTACTTAACAAAAATATTCTAGCCAAGTGAATTTCTGATATGCAGTAAATGTTCTAGACCAAACAAAGTGTTGATAAATGGCATACAACAAAAATGTGCCAAGTTCTTATTTTCATGGAACAGATAAACAAGATTTCAAGTGGCTGACAGGAATTTAACAAAGATGATAAGCTTATTTTTGTTTGTATTTTTTTTCTGTTTTGTTGTTGTTGATTGATAACAGAGTTTTTGTTAATTGTTCCAGACTTCTTGAGAATTTGACACTGAAAGTGTTTCAGTGACAGATGTCAACAGGAGTATTTTAGGATATGTTTTGGCATTTAATGCAAATACATAATGCTGTGTTTTCCTCAAACACCTCTGGGCACTTCTGACTTCAGTGGAACTATCTGCTGATCTAAAACTTGTATGAGAGGGGAATTTGATCACCTGGTTGGACATAGAGATTGCAGAGTCATACTATGTGTGTTTCTGTGTTTGTATCAAGTCAAGGACCCAGGCTCATGTGGTGTGTAGCTGAGCCGTGAGCTGAGCTTTTCTAGACAGAGATGCACGTGGCCCACTGGTAAAGAAATCTGTATTGGAGGTAGGTCTCATTTGGGAGCACAGTAAAAGCCTGCTCCTGGGGGTGATGTATTTGCTTATGTCAGTCACTTGTGAGCCAGCAGAGAGTGTTCCCTTCCCCTCCTGTGTTGGGTGCAATGTGCTAATAGAGTCCAGCTCAGTGTGGTTGCACAGGGTTGGTGAGAGGAAGAAAGAATGACAGTCCAGCGTAGCTCCTCTGCAGTTACTGAAGTTCTCTGCACTGACTTCACCATGTGAGGTGAGACAGTTTGTCCAGCTAATCAGCCCTTGATTCCACCTCCCCCAGAACCCAGCTGGGGTTTTACTGGGAGCATGAGGTCATTTCTGCCTTCTTTCTGTTCCTCTAACTGCTGCTCTAAGGAAGAAAGAAAGGAGCATCCTTAGCCTAAATTGCATTACCTTGTTCAATATAGCTGTCAGATGAGGAAGAAGATACCACTTCCTCTGAAACAACAAAACACAGCTCATGCCTCCTGCTTCCTGATCACTCTCCCTTAGACACTTGGAAAACCAGCATGTTGTATGGCAGGGAAGAGTGGGATTAGGGAGCAGTATGGGTGGGTTGTAGTGCTCAATGGACGCAGTCCCTCAGAGGACAAAGCTGGGACCAGCTGGGCATCAAAACTGAGTGGTTTTTGCAATGTACAGATCTGAGGATCTTGGACTGAGTCCTAGTTTTCTAAGAAATCTTTGATATTGATGCTGTTCCAAAGTTTTAATTTTTATGTAATTGAAGTTTAGTACTATTATATTGCGTACTGTTAACTATTCAACTATTTATTTGGTTCCGTATGCTGTTGCTTTATAATAAACTCTGACAAAAGTTTTCTTGCTATAAAACAGTGAACAGAAACTCCTAAGCTAGTTTTCCCTTTTTTTCCATGTTGGTACACGCTTTCCTAATTTCAGATGTATCAAATGTTCTTACTCCAGTTAGTGAGCAGGAGTTCAGGGCTCTGTGCTAATGTTGCAGTTCCTCCTTCACACAAAAGTTAAATGGCTTATTAATAAGACCAGCAGTACTGGGGTGATCTGTTTAGCACAACTGGAAGGGTGGGGGGAAAAAACACTAGTACAGGAGAAAGCTGAACAAAAAGCTGTGGGACATGAGTGGGACCATGAGTGTTTTTCCATAGGGCTTCATTGCCAGAGATTGGGTTGCATTCAGTTCAAGCCACATCAGAAAAATTGCACCTAAGTTACACTGTTCTATCAGGCCTCTTCCCCTATGGAATTACATATTGAGTATTCATGTAGGGAGAGCAGCTTCTCATTCCTCAAAAACCTTCATATAAGGAAACACCCAGTAGTGCTCAGAATTGAGTTTGGATGTGTTTTGTATTGCAATGCAGAAATGACTTTCATGCTCTGGAGAAATGAGTCCATTGGTGGACAGCTCTGGGCCCTCAGCAGGAGAATCTCTGAGCCAACAGCATCTGTGTTATCTGGTTGTTTCTGGAGGCAGACAGGAGCTGACCCTGCCTACAGTGCTGGTCTGTTTCAGGCTTGTCAGGCAGGTCAGCACCTTCGTGGCATCTTTCTTTTACTGTCCAGTCATTTGCCCAAGACAGTTTCCTTGGGTGAGGGGACATCAATTCATAAAATTACTTTGTGCAAGACTACAATTTCTCCCATCTTCCATCCTTGTCATTTTGACTTTTTTCCATACTTCTTACTTTACAAAGTTGAGCAGAGAAGTGAGGTTGAAGCATGTTCACATCCCACCCTTACAAAACAATGTTGCCATGTCTGCATATATAAATGCTTAATAACTCATGGTTGCCCACAGCAAATTATTTGAGGGATGTATAGCTGTGTCAATTCCTCTTTTTAACCACAGACCATGTCTCAGATGGAGACTGGTACTAATGGAAGAGTAAGTGCTGAGCAGTATACATTTTGTCCTATATACTGGTTTTAATGTATGACAACGAGGCTTAAAATGTGTACATGAACTATGGACTTATTACAAGGCCAGCTTCTCTTGAATTGGCTGCTTTGAGATTGCCAGTGGGCTGCATTTCTGTTTAACATTTTGTGCCTTAAGGTAGTTTTATACGGTGTTTTTTAACATCACTAAGAATTTGTATAAAGTTGTAAAAGTTTAATAGTAAAAGTTATAAACAAGGCATCTTCGATTCACCCTATAATAGGGAAAATTTTCCATAACGTTTTACTGCAGGACTATCAGCCAGTCCCACACACTTGAGGCTGTTCCTGTTCCACTGTGAGTGTGGGTAAAGCTGCAGAAGAGGTGTTCTTACCCTGTGCTGTAGAAAGGGGCTGTTGCAATCAGTGTCCTTGAGGAGCTCTGGGAACAAACCATGAGCTGGTAAGGAACAGCTGGTTTGCTGCAGCTCCAGGAATAGGGGGGGCTGTGTGTATGTACCTGAAAAAAAGCTGCTCTGGGGAGGGGACTGAGTGTGGAGAAAGAATCAGCTCCTTGGACCTTGAGGGCAACACTCTCCCAGTCCCTGCCCTCCACACTGAGCACATGCTGGCTGCCTTTGTAGCACTGCAAGCATGGCTGCTGCTTGCTCAGATGCAGGATGCTGAAGGAATAGAAGGACAGATATTCCTAGAGAGTTGTTATCTGTGATTCTGATGGCAGAGCCATGAACTGTAGCAATAAGAGGGGTAGGTCCAGGCCTAGGCCTCTCTTTCAGGTGTTGGATTAAATAGCAAATGCCTAACAAAAAGCCCAGCCTTGTCACCTCTTGTTGCTATAGTCACATCTTAAGGGGACAGCCTACAGGTTTTATAGTAGTTAAATTAAAGGCTCTACAAAATAGTATTTTTATTTTTGTCCAAAGTGGAATTTGCATTGTGATTTGTCTCATTTGTCACACTTTCCGTTTGCGGGTCCCTAAATACAGAAGGGTGAATTCCAGCTTGTGATCAACCCCATGAATTGTGAGAGCTGTTAGGTCACAAATGCAAATAAAAAATCACTGTCCATTCTCCACTGGTGGTGCTCATAGGGGATGGGGAGGGAGGAAGGCCTTGCAGCAGGTTACTCCGTGGATTAAGATCTCTCTTGAGCATTTCACGTGTTGTTCCTGGAAGACAGTTCAATTTTAAAGAAATACTGCCAGTTCATTGTACTTCTGATAAGGGGTTTACTGTTTCAGGAACTTTACAATAAATTAAACTTTGTTTTCTGAAGAGCTGATGGTTCTTTTGTTCTTTGTGCTGTGGGAAACACCCCTTAGCAGGATTATGGATATTTTAGTTTTCTCAATCACACATTTGTTCAATTTGTGCAGCAAATATAAAATGCATCAATAATCTTTTCCATACTAAAGCAATATGCTTCCACTGTAGAGTTCTTCACAAGACTGCATTTACTGATGTTGAGTTCAGCTGTCATTGGGATTAATAAATATCGTTGGGGGGGGGAAAAAAACTACAGATGGGTGTGATAAAAATATCTCCTAATTAAGAAAAGGTTAGGATTTGTCAAAGTGAAGCAGAGCATTAAGACCAGAATAGTTACTGCAAAATTAGGAGAGGAAAGAGAACTACTTGAAGGCATTATCTTTTTTTCCTGTAAACACAAAGAACTTAATTATATTGAGTCTTTGCTTGCTTGTGCAAGTAGAATCACAGCTAAGCTGGTTATGTGTTTAAATCAGTGTACCCCATCTCTTCAATTAATTTCCAGTGCCAGCATACAGCCTGAATTACACAGGTGCCTTTTAATTAATCCTCACAGGGAAATCTCCTGAGCTGCTGGGGTATCACCTCACCATCTGCCACCTTCCAGCAGCACCTTGTGACATCCAGCCGGTTGGGCTGCTGGATGGAAGGTCTTGTGGGCTTTAGCAAGCAAAGAGAGGCAAAGACTGTCTCTCAGAAGTTATTGAATGAAGGTTCTTTGCTCCTAAATCTTCTAGCAGAGCAAACTAATAGAAACTGCCCTAGACTGGTCAAGAAATTCCATTATTCTACTATTGTTATACAATTGGTGCTACTTCAAATGAAACAAAGGTGTTTGGTCAGGTGTTTGTCCAAATAAACACCACAAGCCTGCAGGTCTCCATTGCTCCTGCTGCTACAGGACTGCCTGGGCCCTGCTGCAGGGAATTTTGTAGTACATTCTGCAGAAACATACAGGAAAATTACATGTCTTTGACAAGCAGGAAAGATGCAGGCACATGGCAGGAAAGAACTGGATGTATTCTCATTTCTAAATGCAAGATGAGTCCAAACAACTTGTGTTCCCTGTGCAGTGCAAGACATCTGCCCAAGCTAGGAAGTGAACTGAGTGGCTCATAAATCATAAAAAACCCTACCAGTCCTTGGGGGAACATACTCAAAAGGGGACACATGGGCCCACTAAGTCTTTCTGAAGCAGTGCTTTTGAAACATCTGGTTTTACACAGCCCATGTGTGCTCGTCAGCTCCAACTCAAATAGGTGCAAGTGTTGTAACAATGCTGAACAATAGCTGTTTTTCCTTAGTTCTTCAGCTATAAATTAAGTCCTTTCCCTGAACAGTCTGTCACCCTGGTAGTTTCCTTGAGGGTGATGGCTGCCTGGCAGAAACAATTAAAATCAAACTAGAGAGTAAGAAACAAACATGCAATGCAGCCAAGGTCATGAAGATGATAGCTGTTTTAACCACACCAACAACTGGAAGAGGAACAGTGCAAATTTTCGAGTCAATTAAAATTATTTAACATACTGAATATCATTAATTTGGTTAAAGGATTGCAGCACCTGTTAATGAAGAGGGGAGGGGGGGGAGGGAGGGTAGAGAGAGGAGGGGAGGGGAGGGGAGGAGAGGAGAGGAGAGGAGAGATCTTATCAGTGTGGGGGAAGATTAAAGAGAAGAGAACAGAGATAGGTTCTTCCCAGCAGCATCTAGTGTCAGATCTAGAGGCAGTCAGCACACCCTGAAACACACAAAGTTCTGTTTAAATGCAAGAAAAAGCTTTTTTTACTATGAGAATGTTTGAACACTGGTACAGCTTGTCCAGAGTTTGTGGAGTCTTCATCCTCAGTGATCTTCAAAACCTGACTGGACATGATCCCAGGCAATCTGCTCTAGCTGACTCTGGTGGGAGTGAAGCAGTTGGATCAGATGATCTCCCAAGGCTCCTCCCAACCTTAACTGTTTTGTGGAATCTAAGGTATTTTATCAAAAGATTCATATTTTCTCCAAAAAAAAATAAAGTTAGTGTTTCAGTGACATGATGAAGTTAAATAGAAACTAATCTGCTCCAGTGTTGCTTAGAAGAAAAGGCTGCAAGAAGGGTGCCCATGTACCCTTTCGAAGTTATTTGGGCTTTCAGCAGCTGCTGGTGGTTCTGAGACCTTTGCTCTCCCTGCTTTCCTGGCATGTTCCAGCTCCCTTGGCCACTCCTGCTGCACCTGTGTCCTCTCTGAAAGCAGCAGTGGGCTGTGATGTATTTAATGAGAGCCACATGGCCAAAGCAGCTTGGCACTGAACACACTACCCTGCTGCTGTTTTCTCCCTTTGAATATGTGCATCCTAAAAGAGCTCAAACACAGAGAGGAAGTCACTTCTGAGGCTCTTCAAGGTCATGAGGTAAGAAATTATGTGTTTACTGACTATTAGATAGTAAAACAAAGGCAGGGATTGGACTGTGATTTTATCCTTGTCCCGCTCCACTGACAGGCTGGCTTCCAGCTTGACCCATTGCTTTCTTCCTTCTCTGGGTCTTCAGATGAGTCTCAAGAGAACCATTGGTACCACATGGTGATACTGCCCATTCTCACAGTTCTGGTGACCCCAGGGGTTGGTGCAGATGACTGGGGGCCCTCATAGTTAAAGGGCTGTTCTAGGGGGAAAGTGAGAGATGGAGCCTCTTTGTAAGCTCTGCTTCCTACAAGTGAGATAATAAAATCTCCAGTGTTACTGGTAAGGTTTCTGTGGGGATGTCTCCTCCAGGCCTGGAAAAAGCAGGGTTGGAGCCAGGCCAGGCAGTGGTGTTGTGGTGCAGCAGTTTGTGAAGCTAGTGTGGGGATATTGGGTGTGACACCTCAAGAGACAGGGAGGTAGGGAGTGAGCATTGTGCTGTAGGCTGGGGTGGCTGTGGCCGGGCTGCCTGGACCTTGCACCTTGCAGCCAGTGCAGATCCCAAGCTTAGTAAGCACTCAGAGATGACAAAGAGCAGCTGAATGGCAATGTGTGCCAGAAACTCCTAGTGCAGACATAGGGAGGGACTGAACTGGCTGGGGTTGCTCTCCATAGCCACGACATCTTTGGAGATTAGCAAACAAAATCAAAGCTGCAGCCAGAGAAGTGATAATTGATGGACAGGAAGTGGTTGATTTGGCTTTTTCTTGTCAACTGTTTGATTTCCCACCAAACTTCTTCAGTGCCCAAAAGCTACAGATGGTCAAGATCTGAGGCACCAGGTGGCCAGCAGATCTCCAGATCTCTGAGGTGTTTTTCTTGCTGGTGGTAGTGCAAGGTGAATGTTTTCATATCACGTGGTTTGTATTTTGTTTTGTGAAACCAGTAAGCAGCGATTTCAGTCTTGAAGCTGGGTAATGCTGTCATTTTTCAATTAATCCTAATCCTCTCCCTGATGTGCTGGGCCTTCATGTGGATTGAATCAGGTCTCACAAGAGCTGCTCATCCTGACAGCTCTCTGTGAGTTTCAAACTAAAGCACACATGTATTGTTTCTGTCTTAAGATTGTTTGTCCAAGATGCCTTTGCTGTGGTTCTTTAGCATCTCCTTCTTTCTACTTAGGCATTTGCTCTTAAGCTTTATTCAAAAGTCAATTTGCCCAGTTTGCTGGGTCATTGTTGAACAAGAAAATGCTCCCTGTTCTTTAATGATTCTTTGCTCTAGCTCTCCCTTCTCTATCTAATACTCAATGGCTCTTGAAAAACTTTGCAGTGCCTGTGGTCTTGGTGGATTTCTTGGACTCAAATTTGGATGAAGAGCTGGAGGGGAGAGGGAAAGGGAATGGAGTGGTGTAAGCTCTGGTCTTTCCCTAGCTGCAGCTTGATTAAGTATCTCTATTACGGTGAATTCAAAACACTCTGGATATTCTTAATGGCTCCCGTGTTACTTGGTAGTACACAGGCAGGACAGTTGTATTTTTTCAGTGCCTGAGACTGTATCTTAGGCTTTGCAATTGTTCACATGGGCACTTTGGGGTAGAAGTGGAAATTGTGTGGGTTTGGGGGCTTTTTTGTTAATTTGGGGTATTTTGCTTAATCCTCAATTTGCTTTTGAGGATGGGCAATTCTCATGGCACAATCAAAATCTCTTCTGGTAGTCAAAGCAAACTGTGGCAGTGCTTCACCTGTTCTGCAGCCTTCTGAGTGTTTTTCTCCAGGAGTCAATGTCCTCTCCAGAACTCATGTTGGTCAGTGAGAAGCTGTGGCTTCTGAGAAACATTCAGCCTGATCAGTGAGGCTCTTTCTGGAATTCCTAGGTTACGATGAATGGCCTTATCTATCTCATAAGCCTTTTAATGGTAACTCTGAGGGTGCAAATCTACCTGAAAAGTGGAGTGAAGGGCACTGCTGCTGAGCTTCACCTTTGTTGCTTTGTCCTTCCTGATTTGGGTAAGACCTTGTTGAAAAATGGGGGAAAACTGAAGCAGCAAGGGAATCGCTTTGAGAAGCTGACTTGGTGTTAGCCGTGACAGAGCAGCCCAACTGTCCTGACTTTGGTCTGCAGCTGTAAAACAAAGCTCAATTTCCTGCCAGTTTGTTTATTTATTTCAAATTCATAATACCAGCACACACAGGGCATAGTGCATTACTTCCCTGGAACAGCAACTCTTTTGTGAGGTATTTATTTTAGGCTTCTGTTGAACACATGAATAAAGTAGCAGAATCAAGAAATTACAATTACAACAAACATGAGGTCAGTCTTAGAGAGAAAACTGTCCTGAGAGCACCCACTTAAGGGAAACGGTCACCTGTGCCAACTGGGTCCATTCACAGACACAGCGGGATGCAATGGATTAATGGCTCCTTTGGCTCAATGGGAGGCGGAGATGCAGCTGTCTCTGATTTTTAGTCTTCTTGCACACCAATGCTTTCCACCGGGGAGTGGTAAATGGGAATATTCTGACCATCCTGCAGTTTCAAGGTGACATCCTGAAGGCACCAGCTGACACAAACCAAAGGAGATTTTTAACTTGTAACCATCACTTCTAACATGGTAAAGTCAGCGTAGAAACAGCTGGCACGGAGAAACAAATCATTCCACACACTCATTGCTTTTAAAAATTCTCTCAAATTTTCTAAAACTTGGTTTGCAAGTGCCAGCTTCTGAAAGCTGTTCTCCCTAATAGTGTAGCACAGCCCAGCTTTAAAGGCCTGGTGTGCATGTTCCTATTTGTAGCAATTCAAATATAATCCTGCCAGCTCTTCTTAGATAGGACATTCCTCCCCTGACCTGGTGCCTTTTTTTCCTCTCCATCCTGTGGGTGCATTCCTTGCTCCACTCCTCTCCAGCCCTGGAGCCAGACGGTGTTGCTAAGGAATTATCCTGGCTTGGAGGAGTTCAAACACTGTGTGATTGCTCAGTGTGACTGCTGAAACCCTGACAGGGTACAACACTGGTTACTCAAAGAAGGAAAATTGCATCTGTTGGGGGGGAGCCTTTCCTTCCTCTAAGCTCTGCTCCAAACCCACTTCTGAGAAACTGCTCGTGTGGCTTTTCCAGCTGGAAAGGACTATTATTTTGGGGTACTAAACCAGGGTTTTTTCAAAAGCTCCTGGCACTGACCCAGTCCTTTTTTTGCTGGAGTTGGTGCTGAGTACATACAGTTAGGTAATTAGGTGCCACACCTCTGCAATGGGTTTGCAGTAGGGCTCTGCTCCCACCCCCAACCCGAGACAAGCAAGTGCCTCTTTTATAACCGGGCATGGAGGTGGAACTGCTCGTTCCCCACGGCGCGGCCTCGGGGCTCAGCCCTTCCCTCGGTCACTTTGGGGCAGGAAAGTGGCATTTTGCAGAGCCTTGGTCGCCCTTGCCTCTAGGCACCCTCCCCATCCCTGTACTGCCTGAGCGAATGCCTCTTCTTTCCAGACCAAACGAGCTCAAAGACTCCAAATTTCCTTTTTTACAGTTGCCTTCTCTTTTATAAATAAATAAACTACTACGGACAGACTGCATGCTCAGAGTCAGATGGGTTTCAGTGGCTTTGGCACCTTAGCTACTTTTGCACAGAGACTGGCCTCCTGGTGTCATTTAGCTTTGTCTGTACTGGTCTGAGTGCCTCCCAGGTCTCTCCTGGAAAAGCACACACACTGCAGAATCCCACCAGGATGACTGGCTTACACGCTCGTTACTCCCAGCCATTTTACTATGAGTTCCTCAGTGGGGTGCAAGGACACCAAGTCCTGCCTCAGCCCCATGTGAAGAAGCCATGCACAGGACACAGCATGGAGTTAAGTGAATCTGACAGATTCATCTGCCACTAAATCCTTTCACAAGAAGATGCTTCTTTTTTTTTATCTTAAGCTTGCAGAAATGTATGGAGAGCTCACTTTAAAACAAAACTCCAAGAGATATGTACGCACTGCTGTAATTTAATGTTTTGCAATCTTCGGTTGCCCTCACGGTAATTGTGAACTAGGAATAACAGTGAACTGTTATTTCCCTACATCTGTGAGGAGGGGCTAAGGAAGAGTGAGGAGATCAGAGCTCAGGCACCACGGAAGCGAGGTGTGCATGAAATGTGGCTGGGGACCTCTGGGGTAATCCCCAGTCAGGAGGGAGGAGGCCAGGCCTGGGACTAAGTTTCTCAAATTCCAGCCTAGTGCCTTCCTTACATCATCTTACACCTTCCTTCCCATATTTACTCAGAAGAGAAATCCAGTAAGTCATGCTCATCTAATTACAAAAAGAAAACATAACCATATGGCTGGTGGCAGCTGAGTAAAAGTTTTGTAGCTTTCAGTTTCAAAATAGAGCTAACGGAAGTACCTAACAAGAGGTTTGTGTCTAGTGAAACAATGCAATGAAAGGTGGAGTTTGAGTTCTTGTAGAAATTCTTTGCTCAGTTCTAGAGACCAGTTTACTGTTGACAAAGGAGGTTATAGGCTTCAGTACTATAGAAATGTGAAAAGTCACTTCTGATGTGGAATCAGAGCATCATTCTACTATACTGTATCTGTTCTAGCACTTTTTTTTTTAGCCACAAGGACTATACTACTTGAATAGCTTGAAAAAACTGCCTGTGTTTTTAGCTCACCTTGTATGGCTCTAATATAATGTGTGATTCCTTACTGCCATCCATAATGCCAGATTAGAGTTCAACAGCCTCTGCACCTTTGGGAGGGGGACACAATACTTTACCTTGGCTCACAGTGTTTGTATATGTACTGAGCTACAGCTACAAATAAATGGCTTGTGTTGCTCTTCTATTTGCATCCAGAGAGATGAATTCAATATATTTCTCAACTAATTTACATTTTTGTCCTAATTAAAATAATAACCTTTCACAAGACCTTCAGACAGGAGTGTCTGCTTGCTTTGTGTGCATGATCTCAGCACCATGGATGACTAAAGTAAATATCCTACTCTTTTCTCATACCACTTCTTTCACATTTCTCCCAGCCCCTCCCCCAGTACACACCACTGGCACGAGTGGTCCATCTCCGAGTTAATGTCGAGGTATCCCGCTGATTTTGCTCCAGATACTGGTAACTTTATCTGCAAATGTAAAATCGAGTTAAAGATTCAGCAAAGCATTTTATGAAACAGACATTTACTCCTCCTACAGTCAGAGGTGTACACCTTTTTAACTTATACTATATTTTTTTTTACTGTATTTCAGAGTTTGACTAAGCTATTCTAACAGCTCAGATGTGTGTGGCTACACAAGTAGGTCTGCTCTGCCATATATTCATCTCTCTCTGCAGAAAGAATGTACTGTGTTACAGCCCCAACCCCCAGGGAAAACCACTCGCTCTCTGAAATATTTATGAGCAAACACCTTTCCTTACCAGAATGCATGGTCACCCAGGGTGACCTGCACTGTTGGAGCTTCCCATAACCACAAAAAGCCTGTAGGTTGAGATCCCCTACAGATCAGTCCCTTAACACACACCAAGGCAATGGGACGTTCAGTGACTTTTTTTCAGTGTCACAAATTTTATCACTCAGCTCTTTAACAAACAAAGCTGGAGGTGCAGTAGGGACGATGGCCAATTGCACAGGATCTAATGTCTGAATAAAAGAAATATGTTTCAGGTGTAGCATTTGCTGGTGGTGATGCAATCACAAAGAGAAAAATGCAAGGTGTTCTCCAACAGACCCAGGAGCTTGGAATGTTGTAGTGTCAGTAAATCGACCTATGGCATAATGATGATTAACCAGTTTATTTCATGAGAACACAAACTAAAGGAGCATGAAAAAGTAGAGAAGAAAGTTGGTGATTTGTGTCTTGGGTGAGGTCAGTAGAAGGCAGAGTTTGACTTCACCCTGAGTCACCCAAACTACCAGCATTCTTAAACAGTGACATAGGAAAACACCCGTGGGAAAGGCTATCTTCCTTTCAGTCAGTATAAGAGAGTGTGTGGGGTTTTGTATATTTTTTTCCTTAGATAGGTTTCCTGGTAGAATCTATAAAACATGGGAAACATTTTGGCCCAGGGTACCATGTAAATGCAGCCTGGCTGGGGTGAAATGGAAAGGAATTTCATGTGAGTTGGTTAAAGGTTGGAGGTTTTTATCTTGCCCTTATAGCTGCTCTTCCTCATTGTACCATCTGACCCACTCCTTAATGCCCTTGCTTGGTCCCCAGCATTCATAACTACTCATCAGTAAGAACAAAATGATTCCAATGTAATGAGTTACCCTAGTAAGGTAGGGTAGTGAAGGAGCTAGTGAAGGACCTGGAGAGGTTGCTAGGGACATTTTGTGTCCCTAGCAAAACAAGGGAAGGGCAGCCAGTCCTGGATTAAGAGGTAAAAACACCGATGGAAAGTCCTCTTCAGGCAGCAACACTGACTGGAAGTGGACTTTTGTTTGTGAGGTTTGCCTGGGCCCAGCCCTGGGCTGACACAAGGCAGCCTTGTGCAGTACTTCAGCACCCAGCACAGCATTCTCTAGTCACTGTGTAACCCACATGCTCAGTCTCAGGCTGGGCAGCTGTTCTCCATGACACAAACTTACAGGTGCTTTTAAAAACCACACCATTTATGCTGTACCACAGCAGAGCCCGTAAGTGCCTGTAAAACTGTTCTGAACACAGCTTTAAAAAATAGCATGGGACATATCTGGGGGGAAAAGGGAGGCAGGTGCTATTCTAAAGCTGGATCTGCTACATCTATGGAAATTATTTTGTGGCTTACAGTGTGAGGAGGGGGATTGACTGGCTCAAGCAATCCCTTGGCATTCTGTGATGTGCCCATATAGCAAAACACAAAGATGCTGCTCTTGCTGTTTCTAGTCTGGTAGCTTTATGCTCTGGAAATCCATTCCTCTTTCAAATCACCTGGTATTCCATCCTAGTGCCTTGCAGTGCCCCCAGGTGACTCTTGACCTGCTGAAAATCCCCTGGCTGATCTCTTGTCACCTGACATCTCAGGAAGCCACCCTGTGACACCGCCTGCCCAGCATTACCCGCGCTCTTTCTTTGTCCACGCGATTGCTCCCATCTGTCAGGTGGATGTTATGAACCTTAAGGGGGGGGGCACCCAGGGCTTCCAGAGCATCAGGATTGCTGTTCAGTTGCTCCAAAGCTTGCTGGTAATACTGGGTCCTGGCAAAACCTTCTAGGTGAGAGAAACAGGGTAGTGAGGAGACTATTCACTGAAAATCAAAACATAAGTTTAAAAAAAAAAGACATTTT
The DNA here is from genome assembly GCA_013398175.1 of Climacteris rufus. Classification (NCBI taxonomy): domain Eukaryota; kingdom Metazoa; phylum Chordata; class Aves; order Passeriformes; family Climacteridae; genus Climacteris; species Climacteris rufus. The sequence continues at coordinate 35,944 of VZRZ01002966.1, forward strand.
TCTCCAGACTGCCAAGACTACCACACCCTCCTTGAAACACAGTCCAAAACTACTAATTAGGAGAAATTTGGCCAAAGGAGGAAACACACCCTTACATCAGAGAAGCAAATGTTATTCAGCTCATTTAAGTGAAGAGGGCTCTGAACATTGCCTATTCCATACAGATATACAGTTCAGCTTACGGCTATGTCTCCACATTTTTCATGCACTTTTAGGTTATCTAAAAGGAAGAAAAATAGAAAAAAAAGAAAAGGCACAAGGATGAATACTGAAGTGTTCTGATAATAATACCTTTTTTTTACTCAGAGGCACATAAAATACTTTAAGAAGGAAGAATATTTTGCAGACATTGAGACAGGAACAGCTGCTGCTGTGGAACTCTTGCTGTGGTCTTGGTACAGCTTTCCAAGTGGCAGCAATGCTGCAGCAACTCTACTGACAGATGCCTTAGAAGGGAGGCACAAATAAGCACCACTAGAGTTACTGGCCAAGCAGCCACAATAGCACAGTGGATGGATGCTGCAGTGCTGGCATATAGAGAACAATTGTGGCAAACTGCTATCAATGTTTGGTTGCTCTGCGTGGCTGTGAAATGCTGTACTGTGGTCACCAATGGACAGGGCAGAGCTGAGGGGCTGGAAACTTGCTGACCCTCCTTATGGAGACAGAGACTTCCTTCTTAACACTTTTAAGCCTTGCTTGCTGGCATTTCTAGATCAGTGTAACTTCACTCTTTTGACACCAAGAAGGGTGGAGTTAAGCTAAGAGTGTGCTTTTGTGAAAATCCTACTCCAGCAACTTTGCCCTCACCTTTCAAAGAGTTTAAAACAAGGTGTAAGATTTGCTTCTTGGTCTCTTGCCTGTCAGTATTAGTCTCGGAGCATGAGGCAGAAGGATGCTGCCCCCTCTCCGTAATTAGAGGCATCCCCTGTGAGCAGGCAGCATCCAGCTGGCACAGAAACAGCTTTGCTAGGCTGTGGCCTGTGTTGGTTCTCTCTGTCCCCCTGGTACATCCTAAGGAGCTCCAACCAAAGGAGTTGCAGCATGCCAGCCTTTTAGTACCTACAGATCCTGGCAAACACCCACCCAGACCACACTAAAAGTAGGTTGTGTTCATCTTGCAGGTTGGAGGGGAAATGGGTTCTAGTTTCTTGGTGTTCCTTCCCAGCTGTTCCTTGTTAGCATCTCATGCATTAGACATAAAATGCCCAGCTAATCCATTTGTCTACACCTCTTTTGGAAGGAGAGCTGAAAGCATGCTGAAGCTGGCTGAGCAGACTGCTTCCATGAGAAGGGTGTAGAGGTGATGAGAGTGAGTAGAAATAGGATTACCTGAGTATTTGTACAAGCTTGCAGAGAGATCACGTGCATGCAAACTTCCCTTCAGCCTGAAGGAAGGGAAGGGAAGCAATCCTCTCCCACTGCTCCCACCACTACAGAGGCCACTTGCTCCTCACAAGTCCAAGTATGGGCCAGTTCTGTGCACTGGGCTTAGGGAACTGGGATAGCCCCAGGCATGGGGCAAAGGGAGGAATGTTCTCAGTGTGGCTCCTATGTCTGTTTAGAGAATAGAAAAGGGCACACTTGGCTGCAGAAAATGTTCTTTCAACAGCCTGGTTGGCTTGCCACTGAGTTATCAGGCAGCTGCTCAGTGGTCACAAATATTGCAAGAGAGCCAGAATCGGGCATTGCATTGTGCCACTTGATTGCACAGCCAAGGGACACAGGAAACAAGCCCTTGGACTGGCTGCATAGCCCAGGGGGTGACTACTCCATGAGATTTCTAGATAACAGTGCTGAAGCTGAAAATTAAAAAAAGCTGATGTCCCTGTTAAAGTCAGATTCAAAGTTTTAAAGCATAAGGATTATATTTCTGTCATGTACTCCAGAGCCTGAGGGCATGAGCTGCCTAAAATTAAAGCCTGCTTTCCAGCCTTGTCTGATTTGTTATTAATATGTGTAAAATGAAGGGGAGGTTTCAGAGCTTATCTGAGGGCTTGAGAAACAGGCTTGGCTACACTTTTTTTCTGGCAGTATCCTCTGATATAAGGGTAGGTGAAAAGCAATAGCATTTGATAGCACCAGGAAGGGAGAGGCACAGGGCCGGGAGGCCTATGGCACCCCCTGAGAGAGAGGCAAATCTTAATTCTGCTCTGATGCTAAATATCTAGAAGCAGTTTTAGAAAAGATAAGCATCTATAATTTGGATTAATAATTTATATTCTTGGCCAAAGATACGTAGCGCCTAGAGATCTCTATAAACAAGTATCATCTGTCTAGTTTTCTCTCTCCTGGTCTTCTTAGTGCTGACTGCTCTTATCTGTACTTCATTCAGGAGAAACCCATGATTTCTGAGCACTTCACGGGTGTGTTGTGTTTAAGGGCCAGCACCAGGCAGAGATTTACAGATTAAACTGCTATACTTCAATACCTTCTCATAGCTGGTTCTCTTTTACTGCCCAGTTACAAAATGAAACCTGCATTTACTGCCTTTCACTTCACCATCACCCTCAGGAAACCCCCAAAAACCTGACTTTCTGCTCACCACAACAGCCTGCTTCCTATGCAATATGTGCCTCTGGAAATGCATGCAGCAGTGCTTGGGAGAGCAAAAGCCCTGGGGATGAAAAAAGTGGAGCCCACAGAGGCAGAACCTAGAGGCTCAGCCACCCTTCCCTTAACTTCATCTGCTTTTCACAACTTGCATGCTGCTATTTTCTCTGCTACACAAGGCAGTGAAAGGAGCAGAGGAGAAATGAGGTTGCTAACAACACCAAGACTTACTTTGCATAAGATTATACATCACGATGCATCCCCCGCTGCTGAACAGTCCCATGAAAACAGCCATTTGCTGCAGTTTTCTTAGAGAAGCTGGCATTTTTCCTCCCTGAAAAGAAAAAGGGAAGACATTGGTTGTAAAAGAAGAAAGCCAAAAGGTTACTTCCCCCCTCCTCCCCCTCTTCCCTAAAAGCCCTTGCCAACCAGGCCTGAACGAAAGCACAGTGCAAAGGCATTGGGGTTTTGCTTGCTGGGGCCCCACTGTGTGCCCAGAAGGAAGAGTGGTGAGAACACGGCAAACTGGGAACCCAGCTGGGTTGAATGTGTTTATTCAACTTCTTTTAGTGATGGCACCATTTCGCTAATTGCCGAGAAGAAAACCACCTCCCTGGTGTGGCCAGGGGCCAGTGCCGTAGCACTGTCACGGGATTGCCGGTGCCCGTGTGTTTGCTCGCACACTGCGAGCATTCAGGAGCATTCAGCATTTGCAGCAAACTCCTCTAAAACAAACACCCTCGCGGCAGGGATGGATCTGGCCCCGAGTGCTAAGGGGCACAGCCAAGCCAGCACTGTGCCAGCAAAGATAATGGAGCCCGGGTGTGTGTATTCTGTTGTGTCATTTTTTTCCCCCCAAGCTGTGGATAAACAGGAAGGCTCTTGCAAGCTGGTTTTCTTCCTTCCTGCGCCCTCCCCCAGCCCAAACTTGCCCTTTTAATGAGTCACAATTTTGACATTGGAATGCATGACCCAGCAGAATTAGAAACACTTCCATAGTTTGGGTAAGAGGGGCACCGTGCAGCCTGAAGAGCCTGAGCTAATGCTCCTGCCCACAGCAGATTAACAGGAGTCAAGCTCAGTCGTCAGTGGGGGCGTTGCACTTTGCTGCGGGCTGTGGCAGGATGGGACTTGAACAAGCATCCCAGTATTGGCTTGCACTCTCAATTCTCTTGGAGCTGGGATGGGTGGGAGGAATGGTCTTGACAGTAATTTAAAAAAAAAATACTAAAAAGCTGTTCTTTTTTAATAGGTATATAGGCATGTAAATAATTGGGGGGGCGGTATAGAACTTCTAATCCCAAAGGCTTCACACCCCAGTACTTGTCACACGGTGTGGCTTAAGTGTTACACTCAGCAAGAGCTGATTAATAAGCCAAGGCCCAAACCAGTTACAGAAATGTGACCTGGGCAAGGCTGTTTGAGTCCTGCTGTGGAAACCCTCTCTAGCATCCCCCAGGTATGTGTTAGTCAGGCATTGTTCAGCCGACAACCACAGTTTAAAGAGGGTGGAGCGATGATGTCAGGACTTCTTCCCGTCGTGGCTGGGTCAGGGTGACACAGGCAGCCTCCCTCTGCTCACCACCCTGCTGACATGCCCATATACTGACACTTGCATTCTCTAAACTGAGGGAAACGCAGACTCCCCAGGGAAGTTGTCACAGCACCAAGCCTGTCTGAGTTTAAGAAGCTTTTGGACAAACTCTTCCAGGCACATGGTGTGATTCTTGGGGTGTCTTGTGCAGGGACAAGAATTGGACTTTATGATCCTTCTGGGTCCCTTCCAACTCAGCATAGTCTATGATTCTACAAAACTGTGACTGCAACTCAGGCACACATTTAATCTCTTGCCCTGTTGGCACTGGCATTCAGTTATAATGCATTCTGTTCCTCAGCTGAATGCTTTCCTAGTTAACCAGTTCCCTTGATTTTTAAGAACACTTAGTATTTAAGTTGACTCTTTCGATTACTTCAGATTTGTGGATGGCTAGTAGTGATAGCAACCCAGAGAGCCATGTGAATATTAAGTCTATTTTGTGCCCCAAAATGCCTCAATTGTGCCATGAGTAGAGTCAGTTATCATCTCTCTCACTCCTGATGTTTCTTTGATGAGTTTGCTCCTTCGCTTCCCTGGGGAATTTGTGTAGCCTGAGAAGTTGCAGCAGAGGAAGTGTGCAAGTGTGGTTTTACAGAGACACAGTGGTAGTCATTTCACAAGGACAGTGAGAACTTTCTGCTCTCCTGCTTGTGTTTGCAACTTTCCTTAAATCCCTGCAAAATCTGATTAATTTCTTATAAGATTCATCTGGCCAGAAGGAGGATCTGACACCAACACCACATAACAGGGATGGGGAAAAAACCTGTGGTAAATCTGGAGGGAGGACCAGATGTAAGAGTTTGTGACCTGCGGCATTTGTTTTTGCCCTTTACAAAGCTGTGGCCAGGCAAAATTTGCTTTCTGTGATGAAATTCAGGGTAATTGAATGCAAATGTCTGGTGGGGAGTGCTGCTGGCAGTTTGCTGAGTAAGACTGGGAAGACAGGGAACTCTTGCAGCAATGAGAAGGTTTTGACTGAGGCTCAGGGGACCTGCCTTGTAAACAGCAGAAATTAGAGGCCCTGCAACTCACTGTCACTGGGTTTGGGGTTTGTTAGGTCTCATGGTCTGCTCACTCTGAAACAAGGGAGATAGATGGATGGAAAGTAAGAAAAGCTTAGTGCTAATCAGTCTCACACACTCTCTCATCACCACGTCTGCTCCAGTGCTGCAGTGCAGAGATGGTGCCATCTGACAAGGGAGCTTGGCAGCTGAGAAAGGTGATCCCATTAAGCACTGCTGCCCCACACAGCACACCTGGCTGCTCCTGATGTGCTGCCCCTGCCCACAGCTGTATCCTCTTGCTGGTCCTGCTGAGGCAGAGATGTGGGGAGCTGAGGTGCACCCAAACTGTGCAGCCTGCACAGGCTCTGCCAGGGTCCTCACTACAGTAACAGGTAGAACATCTCCATTACTTGTTTTCAGACACAGCTGGAAGCCCACAAGGTGCACCATCCCATCCCTGGCTAGCTCTTGATGCTCTCCTCTCTCGTGTTTCTCAGCTGTTTTTCCAAGCCAGTCCTATAACAGCACGCTGTGGGAAGAGGTTCAGAGCTACACATTTTAATAAGCCTCTCAAGACTGCAAACCTTCTCATTGACCCCAAAATTCCTTGCCGGCCTCCAAAACCAAGGACAGAAGTGTCCTTGGATCCTAGTGCATCCCTCACAGTGGGGCTGCTGTGTCCCCTCCCTGCCATCCTGGTCCCTTGTGGAATGGGTGCCTGGATATTGCGGCCTTGAGCATCCTTTGGTATAAGCTGCTGATGACTTCTGAATGGTGACAGTGGAAATACTAATGGTGTCAGCTTGTGGAAGACCAAAAAGGTAGTAAGGATCTGTTGTCTGCAAGGACTCACCAGTAGCATTTCTGTGCTATGGCCAACTGTGTTTGCTGCTCCCATCTACTGCTCTGCTGAAGTGCCATGGAAGTGGCTAACTCAGGAAGGAAGCAGAGGTGTGCCCAGAAGTGTGCCTCCTGTCCTGAGCCTTTCTGAAAATTACTTACAGCTTGCAAAGTGTAGACACACTCACAGGGCAGGACCAAACCCCCTCCACTTCATTTGCTACAAAGAGAGGAACTCTAAGATAATGTATCTGTATTCTTCCTAAGGAGGAAGTTCATGTTGCTATCTGTGGTGATCTCCCCTCAGAACCTGTTATACCACTAAAAAAGTATGCAAGTGGAAAACCAGATTTTTTCACAGCTGGTGACTTAAAAAGCACAACTTCCAAGCAACGCTGTTCTGCAAAGGCATGTTTTCCTCCATGTTATTTGCAGTAGTAAGAAAAACTAAATGGAGATTAGCACACACAAAAACAGCTAGCTGTTACTACAGTTACCAAGAGAAGAGACATTAAATCGTTATAAGTAGTGTTCTCAAAAAATAACTATCAAAGAGCAGAGCACCCTAATAATAGTGACATTCACTTTGTGCCTTGAAAATAGCAGGATGTGGAGGAGAAGGTTTGACTTTGAAGCTAAGCAGGACTCAGGCTGTTAACAAGATTTAACAAAGTCCCAGGGTTACGTGTGAAATGATGGGTTATTGCAACAATAAAGGCTGTTTTTAATTAGACTTCTTCTAAAGTCTTCTAAAAATAGGCTGGCTTAAGAGAGTCTCCCTTATTTTGAAAAATTTGGATTTTCCCTTTTGTCTCTGAAATTTGTGTGGCAGAGGTTGGTCTCATGCACCTTTACCAAAGGCAGGTAGTGGAGAAAGAAGGGCATTTTCATCAGAAGCAAACATTTATTTTATTTTCTTTGGAAATGAGCAAGGCAGCTGGGGTTGCAGGTTCTATGGGGAAGGCATTTCCTCCTCCTTGTCCTCCTCTTCCTGGTGCTACCAAACTCTACCAGCATCTCTAGGCTGTGGGTGCTATTGCAGACCAAACAGCAAACAATAATATTGATCTGAAATGAGAGAGGCAACCTGACCCATGCAAACTCAGTGATCACTGCTGCCTAGTTTGATCTGGGGCTATTGCTTACTCCTCTGGTCAAGACAATATAGTGCCAGGCTACCAATGCAAGCAGCTGGGAGCCTTTAAGCACCTTGAGCCACTGTAGTTCTGAGGTGTTGTCATGACACACTAAATAGGTGCAGCAAAAGACTACTACTAAATTAAAATGTATTGATAGACCTGAAAACAGACCTGAGCATCTCACGTGAAGGCTGGAATTGTTGCTGACCCTTCTACAATGGAGCTCCCCCTTGGGCTGGTGGGTTTTGAATTTGCCCTAGGCACAGCTTTTCTGCAAACCACTCAGGAAGGCACAGGAAATTCCATTGATCTAAGATCCATAAAGCAGGCATCTGCCTGTAAGCCAATTTCTATACTATTAACCTGCTCGGACAACATTTAAGACTTCTTGACATTCACTGTCTACAGAATACCTTCATCATCAATATTGTCACCAAAACCAGGACAGTACAAAAGAAGGGTTTTGACAGGATTTCAGCATATTATTTTCCCTTTTTTCATGGAAATAGCATCAACATAGTATGTACCTCATTTATAAGACGTAATAGGACAAATTTTGCCCTCTGCCAGCGTGTTCAGAAACAGCAAAAACTTTGCATGTATGAACTGCCTTCACCAAAACCTCACAAACCAGTAGGAGAGAAGATTGCTCAATTCACAGTCAAACCAAAAGCAGGTTTGACTGCTTTTTTTTTTACTTTTTCCCTCAGTGGTTCTTCAGATGCACTGAAAACACATATTTTGGCATTTAGGGAGGTAAAACACCTCTTTAGACAGCTTTGAAATAGTTCCTTCCAGGGTCTTCTTGTGCATCAGTTCCTAGGTATGTGTAGCTTACCCTCGTGAGAATGCTTTGAAGGGACCACTCTACATACCAGAAAGACTACTGGCAAGAAAGCCAAGAAACAGTGTTAAGTTTATTTTCTGCCTTTGATACTAGCTAATTAACAAGGAAAGGGAAAGTAGTCAATAAAGTGATTAAGGACTCTAAACAGCCACCTCACTCTTATAGTTGTATCGCTTCTCCTGGGGCACACGCTACAAAGCAGTTGGCTTTCTCAGTTAGTACAAAACTTGCATGCTGCTTTCAGATACCATAGTTTCGTTTCATTTTTCTTCTCTCTTGGGCACTCTTATTTTCATGTTTCTATTCTATTTACAGAATAGAATTTATGTCCCAGTGTCACAGACACTTCCCCTTGTGCTCTTAAGCTACACTTTCTCATCTGGTGGGCTCACCTGCACTGCATTTCTCTTCCTCCTGCCCACCTACCTTCACTCCTTGTGTGCCCTCTTGACCTGCAGAGTATTGCACCACCACCCCAGTGCTGAGCAGACAGAAGCAGTGGGGCCACCATTCCTATTGTCCAAGGAACCCAATTGTCTCCTGTTGTCCCTCAGTTTATCCCTCTGTGAATGGAGTCTGTCTTCCTAACTGCAGGCAACAAAGGCAGGTGCCAAATTCCTTTATTTGTTTTCTCTAAGTTGGAAAGATGCTACCACCTAGTTTGTTCAGTCTCCTTGAAGACCAGGCCCATGTGCCAGCAGCTCAACAAACTGCTCCAGATCACTCTCCAACACAACTAGAGCTGCCTGTACTTTGTACTGATATATGAGGGATGTCACAGAAACAAGGCACATCTAGGACGTATTATTAGAGAACCAAGATAATTATACCTAGAGCTGACCCATTTTTGCTGCTATTGGAGGATGGCATTATAGGTTAATGCCTAATAATCTGTCATTAACATCCCTAATTGTATGTTTCTGTAATTGGACACCATGGAGGGAGGAAGAATGTGTCAATGTTCACCTTTTGCATTTTAGAGGTGAATTGCAAAGGATTTAAGAGTAAGACTCCATAAGTAGGGTAAATGAAAAAGTTGCATCCAAGGTGCAGAAAGAAAAGATCAGTGGTGTTTATGGGTTTAACAGTGAGTGGCTTACCTGAGAAAGCTGTGGGACAGCTTCTTGGCTTCATTGCCATTGGGAGTGAGGTCATGACTCTGCAATCCAAGGTTTAAAAGAATTGTTCTATGCTGTACCCATGCCCCCCCTACAGCCTGCATCACAGCCCAGCTTCTTGGGCACATTAAAACAAAATAATCAAATAAAGAAATAGCAAATACAGTCCTTTGCCTATCTTGTGCTGTGACAATGAGAGGGAATAGCACTCTGTGCTTAGCAGAAAGAGACTGTCAAGCCAGGGAGGTTTGCATGGTGTGATGTGTGTTTTCTGTGTATAATTTTCTAGAATAGGGTCACTGAACCTGCAAGGTAAGGGACCAGTGAAGAGTACAAAACCATTTCTCATGGAAAGATTACAGAGTTTGCAATGCTTTCTATGCAGTGGTAACTACTTAGCTTTCTTGGCAGTTTGTGGGCATCTATCTCTGTCCAATACACTCATTATGCTGAAAATGGTGACAAAAATCTCAACGCCAAAACCAATGACCAATGTAGTTTTAAGCCAATTTACTAAATCCTGAGATGTGGGGGGAAAAAAAACCCAAGAAACACGAGGAATCTGTTATAAACTTCTTGGCTAACAGGTTACATTTTAACTAGTAAAAATAAAAGAAAATGGTCACAGAAGTTCATAGAAGTACTGCAGGTGTCATTGGGCTTGGAACTCTATGTACCAACCTGGAAGCTTACAGTCTCTAATTCCAATCCTGATAAGACTTATGGTTGTCTGTAGTCTTACTAACTTCAATAATATGATCCATATGCACACATTAAACAGGCATGTAGTAGACAGTGACCTAAAGGAACTGAATGATGGAGGGGCAGTCACAGTTTAAAGTTCCTGTTTAAAGCAGGAACATAGTGTAAATCACATGATACTTGCTCCCTTGTCTGCCTCCGGAAATGAGGGGCTAAAAGATGTGGTCTGCTCTGCTGTGATCAGCACAGAGCCTGATTTACAAAGCTTTTAAAAATATCAGCAGAGCCAGGAAGGTTTGCAGTCCTTTGGCCAAACATGTTGCTGATCTAATGCTTTTTATTATATAGTATTACAGCAGTACATACTTTTGGCATTTCACAAACACCCTGCTCTTATTCTTACTTACTACTGAAAACCGAAACTAAAAAAAACGCTACCCTAATTCCCCCCAGATCCTCAGACATGGTAAGTTTACTTCAAGTGCCCATCTTTATACCCTCCCAGAAGGGCCCCTCCTTCAGAAAAAAAAGGACCTTACCCTCCTTCTGAAAGTCAAGTTCCTTTTAAATATATCAGATCAACACTTACAGCCTGAGGCTTTGAGGAAAACTAATTATTTTGAACATCTTGGACACCTGGATTGTTTCCAGAAGTTGGTCCTTGCCCATATGAGCAGAACTGGTTCAGTATTGGCTAAATCTGTTAACACAAACTAGGATCTGGGGAAAAACTAACCTCAAAGACTCGTGATTTTTTAATAAGCATTGGGGACCAAAAGCAGCACAAGACCAACGGGGATTCTGACCTAGAAAGATTCTATTATCAGAAAGACGAAAGGGGGGGAAAAAGTTATGATGGGAACCATTAAAAAGAAAAGAAAAAAAAGAAGTTCCCATAATACTTGAAGGTTTCTGTTCAGACAGATCCAGCTTGTTAACCTGTGCACAGAGATGTGCAAGATGGAGAGTGCAAAAGGGCAAAGGAAGAGATAGAACCTGCCACACTGCACGTGCAGCGTCTGGAGTCAGACCTTTGACTTCATTTGGAGAGTACCACCCTTGGAAAAGGGAAAAGATATGCTGGATGCTCACGAGATAGTTGGACATGAATCAGAGAACAGCTGACTCCAATCCATATTTTCCTCCTCAGTATATGTGTGGGAAAAGATTTTAAGGAATAAATATCTCTCTGTTTAATAATTTGAATGTGACTCACTAAATCTTTGCTCCTTACATTTGGTCCTTCCCGTCTGTTAGGGAAGGCAGGGATTTTCTTTTTTTCATTCCCAGAGACCTGGGCTGTTTCCTTTTCCCTGTCCATCCCCTCTCTTAGGCTAAAACATGCCAAACTAGAAAGATAGAGTACAACTCCAGGGCTGTTTCCAACAGTGAACCTACCTTTGGGGATATGGGGACAAGCTTTCCTTATGGAGCTACAGTGTAGGGCTTTGTCCAACAAGGAGGTGTGACAGTCCAAGAGCTGGACAAAAGCACAGACCACACCTTTATGTACTGTTGATGGGTAAAAGTTTTCAAAACACTCTCTGCTTTGTGTGTGCTCAACAGAATCATTGTTTTCTGAAAGTCCTAGGATCTTTGAAAATTCAGCTTCATTTTCAAGACACATCCTCACTAGCAGCTTTCAAAAAGGTTTGCTAACATACACTATTTCCTCAAAAACTTATTGCTACTGCAAACTTCAAATACTTGTTTGTGAGGTTTGTTGATCAAATGCTAGATTACCAAGGGCTCAATACAATGAAATTTGACAAATGTGGCATATGTGAGACACATAGGTGTGCTGTGATCCATTAGAAAAGGAAACAGGACCAGTTAGCAGAGAATCACTGCTGCTAATGATGATGGTAGGAGTCTGTGTCCACAGACTCCTTAAATTGAAGGCTGCAGAGGAAAGACTTTGCCTTTAACCACAACACACACATTTTTCTGTTTGTGTATGTTTTGTTTTCCCATCACATGCTACTCAGCTCTCTGGTGATGGGAATTAGGAAGAATGATGGATACCATCACTTTTATAAAACGTTACTCCCAGAGACCACTGCTTAGATAGAAAAAGGCCCTACTTGGTGTTACTTCTAACTTATCTGTGACTTTTGCAGTTCATATGACACTAGCACAAACAAAGCAGAAGACTGTGATCCCAGGTTTCACACGCAGCTCAGGGACTGACTCACTGTATCATTGTGGCTAAAACTATAAACTTTGGGTGCCTCAATTCACACATGCAAAAATAAGTGACTAAACGCTTTCTGGTTCCTACTTTGCTGGAAGATATCAACATTTAATGGCTGCAAAGTGCTCTGACAGCCTAAGATGTAATTTTACTTAGGTATGCAATTGCCCATGTGCAGCACATATGTGTTAAGAGCATGAAAATGTGTTCCAGACAAAAAAAATACAGTATTTTGTAGTCTGGCATAGGGCATGTCATAGGACCAGCAGAATAATTATAGCAGCTGCAGTTGGCACTTATTAGAAAATTAAAGAAGCTGTTAGCAGGTCATTAATGACCTGTGACTACCTGCCTTAATAGTACTCTTCAGTCAGCAGGCATGAAGGTGAGGGGGTGGAGGAAACGGTCACACCTTCTTCTAAGTCACTGTAGAAGACCGATACTCTTATTTTTCACCACTTGGTAATCTGCTTGTTTACTTCCCTCCTGGTGTCTCTTCCCATTGGCTCTTCTCTCACTGCTGACACACCAAAGGACTGCAAGGCTCTTGGCCAGGGAAGCCACCTGCAATAGTCAGTACCAGGGGAAAGCCGGCCCTCTCTGCAGTGTCCCAGCCTGGTAGCTGTCTCCCTGCTGTTCAGAGCTCTCTCTAAACACCTCTCTTGAGTGTGTGCTCCTACCTTTAAAGATTATTTTGTCTGTAAGGCACCACTGTCCATTTACAACATACTAGGATTTGTTCTCTTGTGTCTTGGTCCTTGCCTCCCTCGTGTAGGCAGATGGCTGGAGGAGGAGGGAAAAACAACTTGTTTCTCTGCTTCTTCAGGCAAACACTCTCCAGAGCAGACAGATGCCTTAAAGTCAGATCCAGGGCATCAATTCATCTTTTGGGTTCAGTTGTAGAGTATAAAACATTTGCTGTCTCTGGTCTAATGGTTTTTGACATTGTCAGGCCCCCTTCAGTGAACTACTGCCTTGTAACCAACTTGACAGCAAGTATTGTTCTACATTTATTAATAGTGTACATGTTATCTTCAAGCTGACATATTCCACAGCCAGGCATCAGCTGTGCTCAGATCTGACTTTAAAAAAAAAATCAGACAATAGCACAGACCTTCTGCTGCTAGTAAGTAAATAAATAAATAAAAGCATGCCTTCACCATGCTGCTGCCACATGGTTCTATCCTTTTGCCGTAATTTTTTCTTTTACTTGGGGTCTTAAAATCTGAAGTACACACTTCCCTGCACCCTCTTCTTTTTTGCTTCCTCTAGGACAGGGCTTTGGGTTTTTTTTCTGAGTCTTCTTTCCATTTATTCCTTTCTCTCTCATTTGGATCCAAACCTACATTCTAGAAACTTGAATCTACATAAAAGTTAATTAACTTCAGGAACTGTTTTTCCTCTCCTTTTTATTTTATTTTTTTTTTACTACAGCCACTATAATTTTCTATTATTTTTAAAATGTTCAGCTTAATGGGTTATGTTTACTTAGTCAATAAGCTGATCATGCCAATGACAGGAGCAGAAGTGTTTGGTTAGCAGCAGGGAGGAAAAAAAAATCGAGAACTCCAAGCATTTGTCAGCTTTGTGGGCAGGAAATAATTTGTATTCTCTGGTTTAAATCAATGACCTTCTTTTCTTTGCTGTTCCAACAGGAAATTTAAACTCTGTGAACATTATTTGCATAGTGCCTTCTGCAATACACTTGTATATGCCTGGAAAAAAACATATGTTAACCCCAGCAGTGCTTCTCCGAGGTCCCCATTACAGAAACCCAGGCACTTTAGCACAGAGCTTTTCAGCAAGCACTTGTATTTATTAGAAGCAGAAATAGTCTAGAGAAAGATGTGAAAAGAGCTCCTCCACTTCCACTGGCACCACCAAAAGATGAAGGCATTTGATAACAGGGTTGTCTACTGCAGAATATGAAAAGATGCCTTCTTTGTAACTTGGCAAGATGTCATATTTTCAGTATGACAGAGAGAAACTTGCTACTTCTACATTAAAGCTGCATTTGCACTTCTGTATCTTGCCTGTCAGGGTTGCCTTAATGTGCCAGGTATGATTTGAAAGTGCCATATTTTTGCTTGAACTCAGCATTACAAAGTTTATGTTTTTGAAAGTCTCAGCCTCCTCTGTGCTGCCCTTTGCAAAATTCACTTAAGGAAGAAAAATAAATTGCCACCTTGTCTTGCCATGCTCATGGGAAGCTGTACCAAGAAGGTGACAATCCAAGAAAAGGTAGTGTTGAACCTGGCACTGAACTTGCCTTCTAACTTTTTCTGCTGCCCTACACTGTATGAAGTCCAATTCAGATATTTTTTAACATGTAGGAGAGCTGGCATTCAAGAAGAAAAGCTAGTCACAGGAGAATGCAGGAGGTGTGTGACCCTTTTTACTATGTTTCTCCCAGTGTGACCACGGTGCAGCCCCAAAGTCTGGGATTCTTGTCTAGGGCCAGAGTTAAGTGTTGCAGCACCAGCAACTGGCACTGTAAAGCTGCAGGACTTAAGTACCCCTGGATGTCCTTGTCTTCACCCTGTGCAGGTGTCCTGGTTTAAAAGGACAGGTGTCTGCCAAGGAAGGCAGGAACGTCCCTGGAGTGGAGAAATATGACCCCTTCCCTCCAGATTGTTATAACCTTGAAATTATGGGGCTTTCAGGCAACAGTTCTTTACTAAGGTATATGTAATGAGATAAACACACAGCCAACAACAACCAAACCAGAAAATCCAATAACAGCCCCTTGTTACCCGTGAAGCAGTTTGTCCCCTTTGGTGCAGTTATGGGCACACCTGGCAGAAGCACTGTGGGCTCGTGCTGAGGCAGAGCGGCTGCAGTGGCTCCCTCAGGGCTCCGGGGCAGAGCGGCTGCAGTGGCTCCCCCAGGGCT
>VZRZ01002966.1:50900-84877 GCA_013398175.1 Climacteris rufus
GGGGCAGAGCGGCTGCAGTGGCTCCCCCAGGGCTGCAGGGGCGCTGTGGCTCAGGCGGCTGCAGAGGGCGCCGGTGCCAAGCCCTGGGCACCCCCGGGGAGTAATGGCGGCCTCAGTGAGGGAGAGAAGGTGGAGGGGGGCGGTTTTGAGTTTCCCCTGGCTCTCACGTGTCCCGTGCAGTATCTGGCCGTAAGGGGAAAGCAGTAAGGAATGTTCAGCAGTAGCAGCGAGTTGTCTGGGCAGGAAACAATTCAGCTCCGAACCCCCATGCTGTCTCTCCTCCAAAGCCAGGCAAAGACTCCTCACACCCAGCTAAGAAACTCCTGAAAACCCCGCTGCATCCCCTCCCCCACCCAGAGCCATTAAGGCTCCATCTTTTGTCTTCTTAAGAATCGGCCATTTCAGCTCCTGAGCAACTCCCCCTACTCTCACAGGTTTCCTTGTCAGCTAACAGATGGGAGAAAATTCCCTTAAAAGGAAAATAATCCAAACCCACAACAGCAGGAGAATGATATGGTAAATCAGTCTGGAAAACGTGGTTATAACCCCAGAAACTACCAAGGTCTCAGTTGTCTGCACTGAAATGAAATGTCATAAAATTCAGGCATCCAGATTTCTCTGCTTTGCTTTCACAGTAGTTCTCAGCATTCGTCCTGTGCTCCCAATGCCACTGGCGCAAAGCTGTAGTCATCAGGTGATACTTGATGTATATTTATTAGTTACATCACACCCCTCACTCTGAAACAAAAAGGATGAGAATGTCTCTCGGAGTGATTGAAGTGGAAGTAAATATTTAATTCTTGTGATCCTGCTCTGTTTCTATCAATTTGCCAGACGTAAATTTGCCTATTCTGCAGTCCCATCATGGGACTAACCCCACAAGCATTTCATTCCTTCCCACTGCAGACTGCTTATTGGGGTCTCTTCCAGAGCTCCTGGCAATTGGAGCACCCTTTGTATTTCTGACATTTGCTGTTCCTGATTGAAGGAAGACCACCAAGAAAATGAGCTGACAAGAGATTGAGGCAGCATCACAGTACCACAGAAGGGCTGAGGTGGTCAGAGGGATCTCTGGAGGTCACTTTGTTCAGTATCCCCACTCAAACGTGGTTGCCTACAGATGGTTGTCTAGGATGATGTCCAGACAGCTTTTGAGTATCTCCAAGGATGGAGACTCCACAACCTTCCTGGGCAACCTGTGCCAGCTCTTTGTCAACCTCACAGTGAGAAATGCTCCCTGATGTTCAGACCGCATCTCCCATGTTTCAGTTTGTGCCCATCACTTCTAGTCCCATCACTGGGCACTGCTGGATAGAGCTTGGCTCCCTCTTCTTCACAGTCTCCCTTCACATATTTACACACACTGATGAGATCCTGTTTGCACCCCCTCTACTCTGAATAGCTCCAAAAAGCAGAGGGATAAATCAAAGAATGAATTGGGTAGGTATTGCCCAATTCCCTTTCTTCTACTGAGAAAGTCAAAAGCCAATGTTCCTTTCTTTCCCTGTTGTTTTCCTGCTTTCCTTCCTTCCTCATGTAGACATCTTCTAAATTCCATGCTGTCACCTTTTTCCATTGAATACCATGTAGCTGCAATCTTTTTATATCACAACAAGAAATGTTTAATCTGAAAAGACATGCAAATAGAATAAATAGCTCATGTGAAAAACATGAATTGGTTTGGTTAGTTTTAGGCTTTGGACTGATTTATGACTAAATTATGCTTTCATATGGATAAAACATAATCAGAAACTGTGGAGTGATAGTGCTGTATATACAAAGAGGAGAGCTCCTCCTGTTACGCATGGGAATGTATAGGCCATAATCTAATTATTTTGAGGTTATGAAAGGTGTGCTAAGTGACTAATTCATTTCACTAATATATGACAGCCACTTTCATAATGGGAAAAATTACTTTCCTAGATAATTTGGTTTTTAACAACTTGTCATAGTTATTACTCTCCTACGGGTGCATATTTTCCACCCTGCAAAAAAACTGGCATGGAATAAAAATGCTGATAGACTAAAATCCTGCATTTAGTTTCAAAGCAGAAGTTTGTGGGTTGTTGGGATTTTTTTAATATTTATAAGCTATGGTCTTTGAGATTTTTGCTCAGAAGACAACCATGTGTTTCATGTGGCCTCTGCTTACAAAAAGGAAAATATATTTCTGGGGAAAATAAACTAGATTACACTGCAGGCAAGGAGGTTTAGAGTTGCAATGTTCAGAGTGCTCAGCTGAAATTCAGCTCCAGAACCCTGCAGTGAATTTAGGACAGGGATTTTCCAATTGTCTCTGTTCTTGCCTTGCACTTAAATGCACTGTTGTATTCACACAGAATTGAATGGGATTTGCTGTAGAAGTAAAAAGCAAGACTCTCTCTCTCTTGAGTTTAAAATGGGGTAATGACTTTGCTGACTTCAGTAGAATAATTCTTGATTTATACCTCTATAAGCAGGGGCAGTCAGATTAGGAATGTACCTCAAAGTGACAGTATTCAGATGCCTATTTAATCTTTGTCAAATGAAGCATTTGGAAAAAAAAATGCACTATTCACTGCTCTTACTGTTCTGTCTGTAAACACATTGTGAAATTGTTTGTGGTTTTTTTATTAATCTTTATAAAATTAGCAATGAGGACCTACAGTATCCAAAACATTACTCTCCTCATGTAACACCTCTTCAATGTAAACCCAGTCCTATCTCCAAAATGGCAGAATTGGCTGACAGAACTAAAATTTACCAGCTTGGCTCCTCTGCCGAGTCTGGCACAGATGGGGAACAACACTTCCTTTTGCAGTCCTGGATTTTCAGATCCATTAGACCCTCACAGGTCTTATTTGTTGTTTTCAATTTATAGTGGCCATTCCTTTCTAACAGGCCATTCTCCTCCACCCAAGACAAGCAGCTAGACAAGAAAATGGTTGAAAAGGCTTCAAAGCTCCTATAAGCATGGGATTTTCCCCTGGGCATGTTTTGTCTGGGCTGTTTTATGATGCAAAGGTCTTACTGGAAGAAAGAACTGGCCCTACAAGGTCTGGATACCTTGCTGAGAGATGAACACTAGTCAGCATACATAACATCCAGTACTGGTGGGGGAAGTAAGAAGAAATCAACCAGTCTTTTTCAGCTAATGCAACAAGCTGCACTCCTCCTCCTTCCCAAATCTGCTTCTTAACTATGATGCAGTATGTGCCATTTGTGCTTTAGGGGACTAAGAGTCTAAGCCAGTTTATTGGTGAAAGCAACAACTTTCTCATTAAATATTAAAGGCAATGTTTTGATTGGTCCCAGGGTTCTGGTAGGGAATTAAGCCCTTCCTTCAATAACCAGCAATTACAGATGCAGCAAGTGTTAATAACCTAATACGAAGCAAACTAGGCAGGCATACATTCCATCACCCAGAAAATTGATCTCATATAGCTTTTTGAGGGACTGTTCACATTTTAAACCAAAAAAGTGGCTGATTTTAATATGGAGATTTGGGCTGTTTGCAGCACCCAAAGCTGCAGTCCCATCATGTTGTTTCCCATTTCTCTCAGACCTGATGTTTAACCCTGCTGCACAATTTGAAGCTTAAAATGTCATCTGGTTGAGGGGTGCAGAGGGGAAGAAATTCAAACAGGAGCAGCAACCATTCTCAGACTTTTAGCAACCGTGCTCAAATGTCAAAAGCGTAAACATAAGAAATCATGAGAGATTTAAATAGTTTTGTATCTGACATGAGCTTTTCAAGCCACAAATGGACTTTTATAAGGAAACAGGAGTATGCATGGGGGTTATGTGGGAATGGAAAAGAATTTCATATGCAAGTGTGACATGAGAGTTTTATCAAATGTTGGCCTAAAGGCTAACTGGAGCCTGGATTTCATCTCTATGCAAAAGCAGAACAGCCCGATGCTCTGCTCCTCCTACCCCATCACTGTTGCCATCAAGTCTTAAGTTGGGGGAAACTTCCTGTTAAATGGAGCCCAGCAAATGACAAGGAAAACCCAAACTTAGGCTTTTGAATGGTTTGCATTATCTTTAGGGATACTGTATCCCAGATAGAGAGGTTGGGTTTGAAAGGTTACTTTTGAAAGGTTTCTTTAGCTATACAGTAACCCTTCTGGAGACTGTATCTTTACGAATAGAGAGTTGTTTGATCTGTAACATGTCCGATCCTTGGGGTTTTTACCCCAGTTGAAAAAAGATAGACTGCCAGTTTATTCTCTTAAGTAACCAGTCAGCTCAGATGTCTTCTGCACTTTGCAGTTTAGGAAGTAAACTGAAGCTGCACAAAGAAATCTTGAGCTTTTGTCATAGCCAAGAAGCATGACTGTTTTTGACAGCTGGGCAGGGCTTTTCCAGTGGATCCACTGCAATTTTCCAGCCTCAGCACTGCTGTAACTTAGGAAGCTCCTGAAATGCAGCCCAACAGGAGTACAGCACTAGGGTGTACTAGCAAGGCATCATTTACTGTAGTTTTAGTACAACAGTAATATTGCCAGATCAACACATTGATCTGGCAATATTGGTGTCCTCCACACAGCATTGTGCTCTAGCGATTTTCTCCCTGGCTTTGTTTCAAACAGTTGTATGATAAGCTGATCACTTTATTTTAAACTCGGTCATACAATGGATGCAGATTTCTGACTTACAGTTTTTAGATTGAAGGTCAGTATCTGTGGCTTGATTTTCAGGCAGCTGAGGAAGCAGGGAGTGTTACTTGTCTTGTAAAGTACTCAGCATTAACAGCAGGCTTTTTGGTGCCACTCCTCTAAAACTGTGGTTCAAGATTGCTATCACTCGGTAGCCTCAAACCAGCTAAAAAGCTCTCCTGACAGCTCTTATCCAGACTCCACCTAAAACAAAAGAGAAAACGCAGCAGTGGGTATATATCAGAGACAGGGGAAGAATATTCAAACATTCCTAAGGATTCAGCATGGTGACTCAACCTCCCATTCCAAGACATGTCCCACCGCCTTTGTTTTCCTTATAATCAATTTATAGTAAAGACAGATTTTGGTACACAATATTTTGACATTACAGTAGTGCCATCAAAAACATTAAGGATCTCCTGCAGCTTTCTCCAGCATTATTCATAAAAACCTTATGAAAATAACCACATACTCTTTTGCATGAAACCATGTCTGCTGGCTGCCTGAACAGTGCTAACAGTATTTGTAAAAAGGAGGTAACAGAGGATGACTGTCAGCCCTATAACTAAATATAATTTTCATAATAGACATTTCTCTTATACAGTTCTTCCTCTGCTTGTAATGATGAATAAATCCACAATAGCCATGAGCTGGAACTTCTTGTTTGGCAATTTATCCAATTTTTATTAACTAGTCTACCTGAAAATGGCACTTCTAATGGCACTTTGCATGTATCAGTCTCTGTACATGCAGCATATAATTAATCTATAATTACCAAGAGGAACAAAGTAGAGGAACCAGTGATTTTTAAGACGAAACCTTTCAGTCTGCAACCAACATCTTTAAATTAGTAAGCTCTGTGAGAACCGGCATAAGAACACCTCATATCCTACAGTTTTGGGGCGTTAGGAGTCTCCAAGGCTGACAGAAAGCATAGTTCCCTGCAGAGAAGATCCAGACATTCTCCAGTATTGAGTGACCTGCTGCCACAAAATTCTAGTATCTTCAGTATCTCAAAGACTGTGTGTGTCTCTGTCAGGGCTGTTAAAATGGGGAGGGAGGTTCCCGGACTTCAGCCATACAGACAGGGACACACAGAGAACACACGTGCTGAGAACAGTCATTTATGTAGGAAATCAGGCTGAAAGACGTGCAAATCAGTCAATAAAGAGTTGGGCAACTTTCAAGGCAACTGTTAAAAAGCTTGATAAATGTTTGCAAAAGTCTATGAACGGGACTAAGCACTTGATACACAACTCCAGACCATAGTATCCCAACAGCAGCATGTTGAGTACTGCCAGCCTGCAGGAGTTAATCCTACAGTATCACCATGAACAGCCCCAACAGAAACAAGACTTTCATTCACTGGTCACTCAGCCTTAATTAAAAGGACACTTTTCAATTAATCTTCAATGACATCTTTTGTAAACACGTTTTACACCTACTATATTTCTTTTGGACAAAACAGTCTGTTCAGCTGTATTCCCAGCTGTACACTTTGTTTCTTTGTTTCTCCCAGCTTGCTGGCATCCACAGCTATTTAGAAAGAAACTTAGTTATGTCAACTGCTAGGATTTTCTACAGTACATATTACATCACCTTTCCTGATGAAAGACAAGTTTCTGAGCAGATCCCTTTCCTTACTTGTTTCATAATGTCCTTCACATTCCTCTTTCAATATTTGTTGTTCTCTCTGTGGAAGCTTAGTTGCTGGCCTTTTAAGGAAAGGTTACAAAGCAAAAGGGTCACTAATAGAGGGGATTTTTCCCTATCCCATACTCCTGGAGAAAAACCATGTGTGAATGTCACCTTTAGAGAAAGGTTTTCCTTCAGAAAAGCCTACAGCATGCACTGCCAGTTTCAGAACGAGAAATAGATCTGGAGCATAAATTACCTTGGCCATTTAAATTATAAAGGTGAAGAAGTAAGGAGGAGAAAGATCAAAAGACAAAATAAAACAAGGACACCAAATTATGCTGTGGTGCAAGTAAAAAGCCAGATCCCTACATTTTATCCTCATCCCTGATACTTGGGTGACTGTGCCTCTGATCAATTCGGTGTTGTGCCTCTGCTTACTTCTTGTTGAATCTTGGTCCTTATGAAATGGCCTTGGAAGTCAACAGTTATACATCTACTAAAATGTCCTCTGCATAAAAATGTACCAATTGAACTGTGGTGTGGGGACAGCTGAAGGTCCTGGGAGCCTACCCAATTCAGGTCCAAGGCCTTCAAAGTAATCAAGGTAAGAAGAAAGTATGTTAAGTTTGGGGACAGGATTTGGAACAAGCTGGGAATGGAGTATACGAAAAGAAAAGATAAACATTTCCAATCTTGTGTGTATAAACTTAGGTGGCTAAATACACGTGCTCACCAGTGGGATACACACACACGCACATGTGAGCTGGCACATGAGATGACTGCTTGCTGTATATTGATGCAGGCTCTTTTACACTCCCACACTGAAGCACAGCAGTGTGTGTAGTGGACATGCACAGTCTGTTGTAGGATTTCCACTCAAAAGCATGGTAAGGATGCTTATTTTGGCTACTGCTAAGTGGCCGTGCCACTGAAACCGCAGGAAAAACAAAAACTCCCCGACAACATCTTTTAGTGTTAGAGAATTCAGGCATTACTTTATTCTGGCCAGGATGTTGTTCTGGCCAGGATGTGCAATAGAAATCATTTCATCTACGCATTGCCCAGGTTGTACAGGGAAAATCATTCCAACACACAATACCTTTACTAGATTTCCCCCAAACTTTATACAGTTCAAAACCCATAGAAATCCACTGGTTCGGTGTTCATTGGTCCAAGCTGCATAGTTCTTAGTATCTGGTTTCCTATTGGATCTGGATTTCTTCACCTCCAATGCTAATTAGGTTCTCATTCGTTGAGTCCTTTATGTCTTTGCTGGCCCAGGTGTCTCCAACCATGCCACGGGGCAGCGCCTGTGGCAGATGTTCGTTGATGTTCATTGATGTTCTGTTGATGGTCGTTATCTTTTTGGGTGTCTTTTGGGCTACTGCTAATCAGTTGAGATGTTAAGCTCATCAGCCTTTGCCTGGTGAAATAGAATCTTTTGAAAAGAAACTTCAAATCCCCTCCCTTGGGCAAGGGTGAACAAACCTCACTAAAGTTAGTTAAAACATTTTAAAAGTTGTATCCCAACAGATGAAGTTGGGAGGTATCTTTTATTCAGATGCAGCTCTTTCTCCTAAAAGTGGCTCTCATATGATCTTCTTGAGTAGTTTGAGCTTTTCCATACAAACAATGGAGAAGGAAATCTAATTTCCAGTCTAGGAAAGGAAACACAGCTAAGTGAACATTGTTAGCAAGGGCAAGCATATTATCTCTACCTGTCTGAGAATCCACCAAGTTGAACAAAATCTTTTCATTAGCTGCAGTAGTCTTTACTATGCTCCATTTGAATGATCTGTTTAGGATTAAACGTTTCTTGAAAGACACACTGCTTTTAATACCAAAGCATTTTCCATTCCATTTGCTTCATTTTAGCAAAATGCTGAATGATCTGTTCATGTTTAACATAGAATGTAACTGAGGCACCCTGCATCCTGCAGAAGTGCTTTCCAGACTTGTGCTTTTTAAAAGATCTCTGAAAAATCCACAGGAAAAAACATGAGCAAGCTATTTTGAGCAGGCATAAATTTAATACAAACAGGCCCTCATCTTTACGGGAAAACATTTAAAGAGGTCATAAAAACAAACAAAACAATTCAAAATCATTGTGATTCAACAGCAAAATAATATAAAAATTAGCTTAATCCTTTTAGGACCAGGAGTCTGGACCAATAACTACAGCAAAGGATAATAAAATGGCCAAGCACTGGGTACCCAGTTAATGTATCAGCATGCTGCTGATAGTACATAAACAAGGCTAAAAGAACAGGAAAATTATTAAAGCACAAGACAACACTTCATTTACTATTCTGCTGGGATTATTGCTTAGGAAGTCACTAACACACATTCATAATGAATACTAGGAGAGAGCACAGGCAGAAACTTGCCCGTTACCCACATGAGTGTGACTAATGCTGAATGTGTCTCTTACTAATCTTTCTTAGAGCCTGAACTTCACTTCCAGAAAGGCAAGATTACTTGGGAGGTTCCATTTTTCCATTTAAATGCAGAATCAGACATGTGGAGTTCTTCCAAGAGCTCTTTGGGTTTTGGTTTCTTCTGAGTAGAAAGAACATCAAAGAGTAACAAAGCCCAAAGCACCTGCTTCAAACTTGGTTAGTCAACTTCTCACTTGTATGTTGGATTGGGAATTTATTATCTTTTCTGGAAGACAGAAAAGCAGAGGAAGGAAAAAAAGAAAAAGGAAAACTAGCTCAAAGCAGTATTCTGTTCTTGTTCCAGTTGATCTGTTTAGGATTTTGTCACTGGCCTTTGCCAGACCAGCTGCCTTCTGTGTATGAAAAACAGGACCCCTCCCATGGAATAGTGGGATCTCCCCTGCCCCTTTTGACAGAAATTACTCAAGACCATGAGTGATTTCCCACTTTTTCTGTCTTAGGCAGCTGCATTGTGCCAGCCTATTGGGAAACATCAGATAGGAGGCGTGTCTTTCAAAAGGTCTGAATCAGGATTGCAATGCCCAAGTCAGATGCATAAAGTAAGGAAGCAATCTCAATCCAGACTACCCTTTCCCCTTCCTAAAATGCCAAACTTGCTGATTTTCCCACTTGCCTTTTCAGTTGCTAAGGATTTCTGTTAGACAGGGATGATACCACAACCAAATTTCTAAAGCACCAAAAGATGCTGCACTGAGAGATTCAGATAATGCTGCAGAGGAGCACTGCCTGTCACATCCAGAAGCCTGGGCTGCAGTCACAGGTAAATACAGCTGGGTTAGTAACAGACTAGTAGCTGTGGCTTCGACAGGGAAAAGACAGATTCAGGACAAAGGAAGGGACATGACACAGAAGGGGAACTTATGACTACAGTTTGCCTTCCCCCCTTCCTCCCTTCATACTTAATTCCTTGTCCTCCCACCCTGTTGGAAAATACCAAGACGGTCGTGTTTTATAGCTACAGATCATTTGTCAAAGATTTGTCTCCACCTTCTCTGTGTGAGTTAATCGTTCCCAGCAAATTTTCAGGGTGGTGAGTCAGTAGCAGAAAGAAATGACAGATTAGATGTGATATTTATTTTCCTCTGTTGTGTTTTTAAGCATGGCCATCTCCCACATCTGCAAGAATAGAGGAAGTGGTAATCACATGTACTGTAGCTGGGAGCTCTAAGGATAATGCCTCCAAACTTCCAGTAAAAGCCTAGTAGTTTTTGTATTCTTTTTGCCATATGTTTAGTCAGCAACACACTGTTTTAGGAGTTGCAACATTCATCTTTAAACATTAATTACCAAGGCATGATTGCTTCAAAAATTCACTGCCCAAGGCCAGGGCCTAGGAAGTGGAAAATGTAATTTCAGAAAGCGATGAGAGCAAATGCTGAGCCTCTTAATTGCAGGTTGGTACGAATGAATAACTGTAAAGCAAACCTCATTTTGGACAAATTTGTTGTTCTGCATGTCAAATTCAAAACTTAGCAGTGAGTTGCCTGGAGTTTGTCCTTTCCCCCTACTCTCTTTGTTTTAACTCAGAGAAACCAATGATTTTTTGAGATGTGCAGGAAGTACTTTTCTAAAAAATTGGTTAAAATTATTTACAAGAGAGAAAGAAAGGAAAAAAGAAAAGAAGGAAGAAAGGAAAGACTAAAGGATACATGCAAAGTCAGGCAATAGTTGCAACAGTTGTTGGACAATTACTGTGCTCTTTTGGAGCTTCATTTCAGAGTGAAGGCCCCAGTGATTCTCAGCATCTGTCTCCACCTCTCTCAGCTCTGCTGAAATTTACCTGGAATCACCAACAGAATAACAATGGATCAGGCCTGCCTCATCATGTGTGGCAACACAAGATTAAATGCTGCTGTGACTCATCGTTGCCACATCGGATGTCCCAGCCCGATGCCAAGAGAACCACTGCAACAGCAATGGCATCTTCATCTCCACCCCTCTGGCCTTGCTGCTGCCAGAACGGGAACAGTCCTGTGTGAGCACCATCAGAGGCACTTCTTTGCACACAAAGGTAGAGAACTTGCTCATTCTAGCCCCACACTGCCATACCTGGGAGAACACATCTGATGGGATCAGATGATCTGATGGACATGAGGCTGATTTTCTGTGTGGCCATAGGACAGGCCATACAAGCAGGGTCTGTGATGGTCCTAAAGTTGCATTCATGCATCAAAGTCTGGAGGCCAAAGAGACTACAGTAATACTGATGTTTACTGCAAAACTTCAGTTCTGCTTCTGGGTATTCTCAGAAGCACTTCTGACCTCATAGCACTGAACAGCTTTTGCCTGCCTCCCTGGGACTGAGAGATGATATGCCACTTCACTACCATAAGGGCCTGAACCACTAGGTACATCAAAAACCTGCCTAAGCCCTCATGTTCCACCCAGTACATTCTCTTGCTGAGTCAGTATGCACTCCTCTGTTAAATGGGGAATAAAAGACCTTCTTTAATTCATGGCTGTTCTCACCAGGCCTGTACTGCAGACCCTTGTCCACAGGCCAGTTTTTACAGGATGGCTCATGACCACACTGTTAAGAGTTTGGTCCCTACTGAGTGGGCTGGCTGCAGCCACACTGCACAGTGCTCACCTCACATCTCTTCTCGTGACCCTGTAGCTAACAGTCAGTATTTTCTGTTCATGGGCTTGGTGTTTCAGTTCAAAGTACGGAGAGTACTAACAGGTGTATGCTGCAGGCCAGCAGAGCAGTGCTGTGTCAGAAAACTATAACACCAGAAAAAAAAATTGTTGGGTGTTCTAGGAAAAGGATGGGTGAGGGCACAAATTATGCTATTGCCTAACCTTGAATAATGATGAAGCACTGACCTTGTTGAAGGAAATACTTTTGGTGTCTTCCACATCTATCCCGTCATTTTGGAGCAAACCATGGAGTGATCTACACAGCTGACAACTCACATTTCCCACTGGGGATACCAATGGATTTGTTCCAGAAGAGTGCTCTGGCATTGATGAATGTCTGGCATACCAGCTAGGGGTAGTATGAATGACCAGGAAACCCATCCCCAGGGAAGAACAGCAGTGTGCCAAGTTCAGACACAACATTTTTAAGCAATAGCTGTTCTCCTTTGACAGGGTCCACGAAGTTCAGGAAAGGTATCTTGCTCTACTCAGACAGAGTACCAAGCAGAACATCAACCCAAGTGAAACACGGTGCTGCACAGCAGCCCTCAGTTGGCGTGGTCAGGTAAGTAAAGATGACACACATTTTCCACCACTCCTCTCTCTCACACTTTCAGATAATCCAGGTGAGTGCTGAATTTGTAGGGTGACATCTGGAAATGTGCAGAACACTGGGACTTGCACTGTCTCCCAGCCTTCCGTCCCTTCCCAGAAATCCAGTGGCCAGTTTCAACTCTGTTTTATCACAGGTATGACTGGGAGACTGAGATGAGTCTCCTGTGCCTCTGCCCTTTTGAATGTCAGTGCTGCTGTATGGAAACCCAGCTGCCACTATGTTTTCCTCTCCACCTTTAAAATGACTGTCAGGGACAGAAAATACTGATTAAACTTTCATTAATAAATTGAATACTGTGTGATTAATTATAGCTATTTACAGGGAGTGTATGGGATTTGGAGGGCCTACCTTCTGGTGTTCTTGCACAAAGTGTTGCCTCTCCCTCTAAGCTCTAATTAGCTAGCCTTTTTCTTTTTAATAGACAGCCTTCAAATGATTGCTCAGTAGCTCCCATTTTGTTCCTCTCCAGCACAGCTGCTACAGGAGGGAAGGAGCCCTGCAGTTTGCCTTGAAGGGAGCAGGTGATAAAGAATCTATCAGAAGTGTTGTAAACCAACAACATGAATTAAAAAAAACAACAAGGCAAACAAAAAGAAAAAAAAAGAAACAAGAGGCCCAACCCCTAAACTATGTCAAGCAAGGGAACTATATAAGAAACAAAGGACCTGGACAGAAATAAGAAGGAACTGCAACACCTGAGGCTGCTGCAAGGTCAAGTGTTCTCTCTG
This sequence comes from Climacteris rufus, assembly GCA_013398175.1. Taxonomy (NCBI): domain Eukaryota; kingdom Metazoa; phylum Chordata; class Aves; order Passeriformes; family Climacteridae; genus Climacteris; species Climacteris rufus. The sequence continues at coordinate 63,622 of VZRZ01002966.1, forward strand.
TATTGAGAAAGGAGTGATCAATAGTTAGTCCATGTAAGCACAGTTAACTATTAAGAGACAGAAAACATTAATCACAAAACTTAAGAAGCAGGATTCCCTTCATCTTGTCAAGATAAGAGGGACAAGAATCTGTTTGAAACCAGCACAGAAGCCTCTGAATCATTCCACAAAAGACTGTGCATGCTCCAGAAAGTGAGGTGAAAAGGGCATTCATCAGAAAGACCCCTGAGGAAGAAGAGGAGCCTTCCTCAGTGCGACCACCAGGATACACAGTGTATGCGTGGCACGGATGCTAATGATATTAATGACTTCCGAGAAGTAATTTGTATAACCACACCTATCCCAAGGAATGTGATGAATATTCATGAATTTTACCCAGAATACTGTGTTGTAGGAAGTGCGGGTGTGTGTTCGGAGGAGCGATTCCCTCACATCCGATGCGCACGGAATGAAAGCAAATGCCCACTTCTATGACTGTGTCTCTGAAGTGTCTTTATACCCGGTTTGGGCGATTCAATATGCAGCCCTCTTGTCCAGCTGCATATTCTGCATTACTGCATATGCACAATGCCAGGAGACATCAACAGCAGATAAGAGCACATGGGCAAAAGCAAACTGTTCCGGCACAAATTCAATTGTGAAACTTGAAATCATTTCTCCTCTAGTCCTTATTTTCAACCTACACATTTTCTCCCTAGTGGTAAAACCTTTTTAAAATTTAAATGGGCCTAATTACCAGTACTTCTAGCTAGTCAGTGTATAGCTATTAAAAAAAAGGGTCCCTTCAGGACACTGCTACTGAAGGCACACTGTAACACTCTGTGCCCAGATGTGAGGAGTTTATTCCAGACCCCTTTTCAATCTCATGCCACTAGATGAAAACTAATAGTGCCTAAAAACCTGCACAGAAGAGAGCTTTGGGAGTTTGGGGGATATTTTGGATGTTGTTGAGGTTTTTTTTTCAAAAGTGACCAACATGATCAGTAGGCAGACCACTGCTTTCTCTCAAGTATCTGCTCCTGCCTGCTAAGTGTTCACCACTGAACAGCTGCCACAGAGGGAGTGCAGGGCAGCAGCTGCAGGATGAGGGCTGACACTCATACCCCAACTGGTAGCTGGCCTGGTGCCTGCCTGCTCCTTCCAACCAGAGCAGTTGGCTCAGAGTGGTAGGCAGAGGACACTGCTTTGGGCTCCTGCTGAGGTGAGACAGGGTGAAGAATAGGGGGAAGAAAATACCTTGACATTTTTTTCTTTTGTAATCAAAAGCTATAATGCTAGTAAGGGAAAGTGGGGATAGAGCGCCCAACATGGAAAGCAGGATATCTCCAATATTTCACATGAAACCCTGTGATTTCTGAGGTCAGAAAACCACTGCCTAAATTAAGAAATTAAGAAAGCTATCTTCCATCTCCAGAAAGGAAATGTAATAGCCAGAATCACTCCTGCAGAAAAGCCTAACTCGTCTGACTCCTCAAGCGTGCTTGAAAATTTTATCTACTCTCCTTTGCGTCAAAGGAGTTTCACTGCCCAGGGATGCTGAGCTGAGAGCCCTCCAGCACCAAGATGTCTCCTCACCCAATGCTCTGGCCGAAAGTCTCAGATCACAGTGCAAAACCCCTGCTCCAGGTCTACCTTTCACAGTCACAGAGATTTCCCCCAAACAGAGAAGATAAAGCACTGTCTCGTCTTCTAGTATTTGGAGTTGTGATACCTGAGAAACTCTTGCCAGCATGTGTAATAATGCAGCTGTTGCAAGACATCCTTTAATGAAAAGCAGTCGTGAATGGTGTCTTTAGATGGGCTTTTCTCCACTTCAACAGCAAAACCAATTTTGTAATGAGGAGGTAAAGATTCTGCTGCTTAGAGCTTCTGCTCCTGCCAGGACTTAGCTGCTCATTCAAGTCCCAAGGTCCTGGTCACACCGAGGATTGGTCACCCCCCCGCAAGCCTGTCACCCGTGGGCTCAAGCAATGAGAGCACCGGCTTAGTTACAGGCTTAAAGGGCTGAGAGCCTTTAAGGAAGCTAAACCCCCAGATTATCCAGGGTGTTTCCAAGCAGGGCGGTGCCCGCTTGCCTGGCCCGGAGAAGCGAGAGCTGCCGGCTGGCTCGGGCTGCCGGTGCCACCTTCTGGACACACGCTCAAGAGTTATTCACCTGCCCCTTGGGACGCAAGCACACTAAGGAAAGTGGCTTATCTTCACTCCCCAGTCCTGCTTTTTTGGGTTCCTGCCTGCCTCCCTTTTAATACAATATCATATAGCACATAACTGAGGGGGGAGCAGCCCCAGCAGGGTGGCAGCAGCACAATGCAAGACAACTGCACAGCGCATCCCTCTCCTGTAGAAAAGTACATACCACAAGCTTGGAAAAATGTTCCCTCCCTTTAGCATTTCATGAAAACAGAATTTCCGTGAAACGGCCAAGCATGGCAGCAGTAGCCCCAAGACTTGTTTAAGAGATATCTGTGCATTTTGGGGAGGAAAAGCAGGGGCATGCAAGGGCACCCTGGTTATGGCCAGCAGCGCTGTCTCAGGAGCTCCCAGAGCATTCATTTCAGCAAGGAGCAGCCTGTGGTGGCAGATCAGCTTTAATGGGCATGTATGAGTGCAGACATCGTGAATTCTTGCCATTTATATCAACAGCAGTTGTGTTCTCAGAGAGAACTGTTCTGTAACATCCAAAACACAAACTCTTGCATGTGGTTATACCACAGGCATTACTGAGAGCAAGGCTAAGGTCTCATTCTGAAACAATCCAAAATTATATCTCCCATGTACAGCAGCTGCAGTTGTTGCTATTTCTTATAGCTGCAGAGTGGGATTTGACTGCTGTACTCCAAGTGGCAAACAGGATGCATACACCCAACACAATCCTCAAAACTGGCTTGCAGAATAATCTTGGGAACAACTTTTAGTGCAGAGATGTCTCCAAATAATGGTTTAAATAGCGCAATTAGCAGTGGCAGGCCAGAAAAAAAGCTGTGAGGTTGGAAAGAAATGTCTGAACTGGTAAAAAGCAAAGAGGAGCCAAAAGGAAGGGCTATGGGGACAGTCAGGAAGCAGGCAGCAATGAAAAGCTGCAGGCTGCAGAGCCCAGTATTGCAGGGCTCCACACTGAAGACTTGTTCTTTTGACCCAAACTAATATGGAACTTAAGAAATATGGACTTTGAAGCTGTCAAATGCTTGCAGCAGCTGCAAGCCTGCAGCATCTAAAACAAAGGGCCTCAATTTACTTGCAGCTTTTTTAGGGACTACCATAACGTGAGACAGTGGCAATAGAGGAAATGGGCCATATGAAATGCACGTGTAATAAAATGTGGTACACAATGGGAACTTAAATGATCTAAATATTGTACAGATGCTGCTGCACTTCTATACTGTAAGTGACACTTGTTTCCATTTCAGAGGCCAGGGCTCAGCAGTGATGGGGAGTCAGGCTGAAGGACCCATAAAGCAAATGGGCAACAATGGTAAGGCAATATATTTATTTCAGAATGAAATGTTTTTTCACTACATTCATTCTTAAATACACACATAGCTATATGATAAATAACAGCCAGGTGGCAATTAAAGCCACATTGCAGCTTTGATGTTGCCTTGTTGCTGTTATACAACACAGTTTCAGATGCTGACCCATCCAGGTTGCCAGTTTTTACAATTGGACTCGAGTTTAGTTTCTGCATAGCAGCCCCAAATATATCTGTTGTTACTACTTGTTTGTGCAATGTCTTCTCTCAATTTCTTTTAATGTAGATTTGTTAAATATAGCAACAGGCTATCTTCCACAACAGTGTAATCAGAGTAACTAATGATACCAGAAGTTTACTCATGTCAAGGCATCTAATTCCTCTTAAGTCTTAGTTCCCCTAGCCCTCCAGGAAGGTTATGGACAGATCCTGCTTGAAGTAAGTTTCAGTGGGATCTGGGTTTCTGAGCCCTGCAGAAAGGGATTTATAGACACACGTCTCTCTAGCACTGCTATATACTGTTGTATGATTTATAATAAAAGGGGTCAGTGAAGTACTGTTACTGTCTCTGAGCACCATCTCTATTTATAAACTTTATAGTTTCCGGCCTGTATTGATTTTACAAGCATCTTTAGCATGCAAGCAGCTGTTTAATGCATTTTGACCCCAATGCAGGGAATTTGCACTAGTATTCCCACTAGAACGTTTGTCCTTTCGTGTCCATGCATTAGGGCTCTGTTTAAAATCTGTCCATGTCCCTAATCTCCCTAGGGATCTTTCCCTGAATATTCAATGCTAGTCCACAGCCTGTAACAAAAGAGGGGAAAAAAAAAAAAGAAGACAGAGACAGAGAACAGTGTTTATGCATAAGAGCCTTTTCACATAAAAAAACATATGCACACACAAAAGCACCTCAACCACAGAGCCTGGCATTTTCACAGCAAAGATGTGAGAGCGCATGCAGTTTTTCAAGTTAACTGATTTACAATAAGGGCATCAGACATCTGAGCTCCAGATGCACTCATTCAGGCAGCCAAGGCCATAAATAAAATAGAAAAGAATACTCTGACTCTAACATGGGTTTTACAGAGATGTGTTGAAGGTTTAGCAGATGGGTTTTGCTGTCTCTGCTTTTACCTGTGTAACAAAGTAAAGGTGCTTACTGGCTTCTTCAATTCAAACAAAATAAAGGTGCTTACTGCAATATCTGCATTTGCTCCCATATGCTCCCATGAAGATATGGCTAATTTTAACAATGAGCAAAATTCTACTCCTCAGGGAAGCTGGTGGCAAAACTCCCACTGGCTGCTTTCATCCCATGGTTCTGTGGAAGAACAAAACCAGTGACACAGCTGCTGTCACCAAAACTGGGGTCGCTGCAGCCTCAGCCCTTGCTAACAACCAGCTCTTTCCCATGGAGAGGTGAGAAACCCTTTCTCAAATTAGGACAACATAGCAAAACATTTAGGACAACACAGCAAAACATTTTGTCACACCACTGACTTTGTTTTCCTCAATCTACATGCTGTTCTAAGAGCAGAAAACTGGAATCACAAAGCTGAAAGACAGCATATCAGATAGCAAACACTTCTGAGTGTCAAAAAAGTTTGCCAGTTGAGAAATGAGTGTTCCCCTCACATAGAGACTTCATCATCATCATCATCACTCAGTTTAGTTTTCATAAACATCTGAGCATTCATTTTGAAGCCAGTCTACTGTTTGGGCCAATGGCATGGAAATTTTACAGTTCATTTCATCCCTGATGCCTACACTTAATGCTCACTGTTAATAAAGGGATATGCACATAGATACACAAACACACATGTATATACAGACATACTAAGAGAATAAAATATTTCTGATATATTCTTATAAGGGAATTAAATTGGTGAAGACAGATTTCTGAGCTCAGCCCATGCTAGAAGTACATCCTCAAAACTGTATGTTTGGCTGACTTTAAAAAACATTGTGCACTGTGAACAACTTAGCAACATCCCCAGTTTAGTATTTCTGAAAGATAATTCCTCTGTGTCTCTTTAATTCTTGCCAAAATACATCTGTTCACTTGTACTACTTAGTTTTAAAATATGACCATTTGGGTGGCCCTATTCAGATTGGCTACCATGGATGCTCACTATTTGCCGCACTTTGCTCTGATCTGTCCTTGCAGTCTCAGATTCTTCTGCCAGAAATATATGCAACTATTTAAACATCTGTTTGACTTATTCCATTTCATAACCAGGGAATATTTTTGTCTTCTCAAGATTCTGAATTTAAAATAGAAAATCCTAACTCTAAGAATGGGGAGATGACAGGGAGAGAAATACCCAGTCTGGGACCAAAGCCTGCTTCAGGAGGAAGCAACTGGGGGAAACTCCAGGGATGGGAAGTAGAACAGGTAGTACAGGGAACAGGCACCAAGGAAGTTGCTGGACTAATACATGGCTTATCCATGGTTGGGGATGCTCTTACAGAGCCATCCTTAAGAGGCAACACTTGACTCAAGCAGCTTTTGCAAACTGGGCTCTGCTTGTCTCTCTGTGCCTTGGCTCAGTCCCTACCCACAGTCCCCATCCCTGCCTGCTCTCAGAAGCACTCCCACACGATGCACCCTGATTCCAGTCAAAGCATTGCTTTATAATACAGGGAAAGGCAGAGCAGGAAGAAGAAAACAAACATATTTGATGACCCATGACTCAGATTAACTAGAGAATGTGCTTGAAGCAAGTTTGTTTCACCAATGGCAGTGCTTTGCTGTTTGCACTACCCCCTTTAGACTGGGTCATCCCAGTTCCTTCTCTGCATTTAATGGTGACATAACTAAGTGGCCAGGAGGAAGCTGTCTCACCTATCATAAAACCACAGTACACAGTAATCATGAGGCTACTGTTCAAGACAAAGCCATGACCTCCACATTTAAGAATCTGCTGTTCTGTAATTCCGAAGAACATGTTTATTAGCAAAATCCTGTTTTTATAAGCTGCAAATAAAAACACAGCTTCCTTCAGGACTCTGCCAGATTTATGAATCATAAGCAAGCCCTGTAGTGCATGAGCTTTTGCTTTAGAAACAAAATTGTTTGCTCAACAGCAGAACACCTCAGTTCAATTTTCTTTTTCTATAACTACTGCTCAGTCTCAAACCAGAACAAAACAGCCCTGGATTACACATGCACTTAATGTCCTCTTAGTATCTACCAGATTCAGTATAAAGGCATAATGGTGAGTTTCTGACGTCTGCTTGATTAGCAACATTTTCAGCATCTGGCTACTTTGCAACACTTGGCAGCTAAGTAAAACAGGTCTAGCACACAGTCAGATGTGGATTTTTTAGGCTTGGGTGGGGGCAGTGCTAGAGGTTTCCCAGATCTCCCTTATTTCAAAGCAGGAAAAAACCAACAATGGCCAGCTCTGTACCAAACCACAGGTCAACAGAATTCAATGGTCCAAGGTTTAAATTGGCCTCCAGCTAGCTGCACAGACTTATCCCACAGGTATGAAACAGGAAACTTTTAAAACTTAAAAATAGTTACAGTTATGTGACTTATCCTTGTAAAAGGATTTTTATCATGTACGTGAAGACTAGAAGCTTTCCTCCTCTGAAACGTTTGACACTTTCTCTAAAGCACAGCAAGTCTGTGTTTTTCTCTCTTGCACAGGCTGTGGGTTGAGCTTTGTTTTACTATTTTGTTCTTTTTTCTTTCACAAATCAAGCTGTCAGCAGCACAGGAAGTAATTCTGGGACACATAAGAGCTCTGTTCTGAGACTGCATCACTGCCCCCAGTAAAGTCACCCTTGGAAACAAGAGCACTCGAGAATATCTTAGCACACAGTGAAAGGCTTCTTGCTACGGTTTATTTAGCTGAAAAGGAAAAACACAATTCAAGGAAAACCTCCAGAGCTCAGAGATACTAAAAGTATGCAGTCTCTGCTGAGTTTCCTGCTACTGCAGGCCATAGCCTCTAAAGAGCACTGTGTTTGAATATCCACTTTGGTGGGGACGTTGCTTTTGGGCTGAGATAAACCTAGTTTTCTTGGACTGATATTAAAGCTAAGCAATACACGATCCTGTCCTACTACCACAAGCACTCCCAAAACTAAGGGAGCCCAGCCCAATACCTAAAGGGCCATGCTGTGCACAGCTGATTCCTACAGGAATTGCTTTAGCCTGCTATAACTTCTTGCTCTGCTCCTTACTCACTGCCCCGTATCACGGCTCGTAGCTGTCCTTTCCACATGGCCAGACTTCATCCCCAGCAGATCAAATCCATCTGGCCCCAGATGCCACACGTAGCCACCACATCCCAGGTGGCCCAGTTTAGCTAAGCTCGATCCCCTGTGGGGCCCTGGAGCCTCTCTCCACCATCGGAGGCCCTGTGCTTAGGCAGCCCGGCCATGTAAACAGCAGTGCAGCTGCACAGCTCCCAACCTGCCAGCACGCGTGTGGCACACCACTTCTTGGCAATTATTAATCATAGGTTGCATAAGAAACAGTCCCTTAATGCAGGCAAGTCTTTCCACTCCTGAATCATGTAAAAGACATAAAAGCTTTTGGCCATGCAGAAAAGTGAACAAAATGAGTGGTAATTAACTCTCATTACTACAAAGGCTAACAACTTCGGCACTTGCAAAGGGGATCAGAGGCACCTGAGCTGAGAAAGAACTGTAGCAGAACAAGTATTTGCCTGGGAGCAAACAGTGCCTGAGTGCTTATTTTAGAATGAATAGTCATGTTGGTTAACTAGAGCTAACTATTGAACAAATAGCTCACGTTACAGCACACCAAGGTACGCTAGATGCATCCTTTGATCTACCGACTGGCAAACCTACTGCAGAGTTCTTTTTTACAGAAATTTTAAAAAACCCACAATTTATCCTTCATAACTAATTATGGATTTTGGTACAGTCTTTTCACAGATTAATGGAACAAACCTAAAATGGACTTAATCATTGCAGCACGAGATACTTACATTCAGCGAGAGCACTTGGTTTGCAAAGAAAAAAAAAAAGAGGAACTAAATTAAGTTTTTCTGTAAATCAACACATGTGATCATTAACCCCTTAACTCCTATCTCTGTCAGGACAGGCAAGATTTGGTGCAGTACATGACCTTGATGTTTCTGACCTCTTAGCACAACTGCAGCCTCTAAGCACCAGGATTTGGCCTGCTGTTCAGCAGCATACTATGTAGCCTGACACACCCTTCGTGCCACTTACTTAAAATACCAGTGTGGACAATGATTATGACTCCCATGGTTTTCAAGAACTAGAGAAAGAGAGCTGGGGTTTCGGGGAGTGTTTTTTAAGGAAGCAAAAATTCATCCTGAAAATTATAATTAAAATGTATTTTGATTATTACTATGAAAGTAAACACATCTCATCTGGAAACACACATGAATTGAGGAGTAAAAGTTTCTTTTTTATATTAAATGCTTCACACTGGTCATAAACTTAAGGGATTTGACAGGGATTAAATATTCACTTGGCTGCTACTATGTCCTTTAATTAGCTCCCTAACACCCATACTGACTGAAGCAGCATGTTCCCAATTTAGCAAATCAGGCTGTCTCTGTCCACGTTTTACTGTAGCTCTGAAAACCTGAAAAAAAGTACTAAATGCAGTGAATCTTCTGCCCCTTTAGGGAAATAATCTACTAAACAGATTTTCTTCAGACCTGACTTTTGTGGAACGGACAACAAAAGTATTAACTTCATTTCCAGAAGCTACATAAAGTGTATGCGGCTCCTCATGTTCTTTTGAGGAGAAATTCACATACCAAAACCTCATGTTATATTCTGTTATGTCCTGTTCTTGTATCTCCTGTTTTGGTTCAGGTCCACAGCAAACTTCACTACATACATTCATTCACAACTTCACATCCATACCACAGCTTGGTATGGATGGCCTTGTTTATAAAGCACTTGAGAGGACTCAGGGGTTCTCTGCCATAGACAACTCAAACCTTGACTGTTTAATCCAGCCAAACCATCCTAATCCCTGTTTTGCACTCCCACGTGTAATGTGGAGATGATAAAATTCTTTGACTTTTCTAGCTAAATATTCTTCTACTTTTTAAATTGTAGACTCCTTAGGACAGAGGGTCAATCATATTTACCTAGAACCAAGTGCAAATCACTCTTTGATTTAATTCTTTGGGATTCTGGGGTAAGAATCAGCCCCTAAGATGTTAACCAGCTTTTGTTTAATAGCATTTTTAAAGTTCAAACCAACAGCAAATGAGACCAGGCAGATTGTCATTTTGAGCCATTAGGTTTACCTGGTTTCCATCCTCCTGTCTTTCTGTGCTCTGGGTGATTCCAGGCAAGGAACTCTAGTAACAATATTAACTGCTCAGCTTTGACAGGACATAACTATTTTTGCTGGATTACTTTTCTGGCACAGCACTTCAAGCACCAAATGATTGGACACCTGTAATTTTATACTTGGAATAACACAAAGTATTCATACTTCTTTTGTAATGTAAGATAAAAGCAAGCACTATGTATGTTCTCATTCCAATGTGGCTGTCTGACAGCTATTTGCCCAAGGAGAAAAAAGCACTGTTACATTACAGAATATGTGGAAAAGTAAAAGCTATGGAAAAGGAATCATTAAATAGCTAACTTATTCCCCTGCTAGCACTAGACTGTTCCCTCCAGCGTGTTTCAGAGTGTTTTGTCCACTCTGGTTTTACAAGTTTCACATTACTTTCATTTATACATTTAATACAGCACCGAGTCCGATGCAGTTTGGTGCTGCTTATTTTCCTTGTCTTTCAACTAGAAGGCTCAGTGCTAGACCAGCTGTTCATATAGAGTCAGCACCAAAACTACTGAAAAAATATCTGGACTCTTTCCACTGACTTCAACAGGCTTTGGATCAGGCTCAGGAAAAGACAACGAATACATTTCATGTAAGACTAAGCAGGTTACAGTCAGCAGAATATAAAGAGGATTAGCTGTGTACAATCCAAAGGCACGTTTCCCTGCATGCTGAAATGGCCAGCTAACACACTTTCACTTTCATGGGGAGAAAGGGCCACATTTGTTTCTGGTGCTCTGCCACTAAGCCAATGCTGCCATGCAAGAAACAAGGGTGATCTGGAATCTGCCCAGTTAGCCTCATTACAACCGGGATTTTCCTAAACCAGAGGTGAGAAAATTTATTTTCTAAAAATGCAAAACCAATAAGCAAATAATAGGATAACAGAATCATAGAATGCTTTGTGCAGGAAGAACCTTACAGGTCATCTAGTTCCAATCCCCCTGCCATGGGCTTTTTGCTTTTCAGTTATGTTTAGGTCTTTTAGACTAGAGACCTTATGGAATGAGTATCAGGAAAAGTGCAGTGGGTTTTGTCTCTTTCCTCTGTCAGGGAAGGATGAACTATCTTTTTCTTCTGAACCTAAAATGGCTCATATTTGGTTTAAAACACACATTATCTAGACATTCACCAAAACAGATGGGCAACCCCAAACCAATTGGTGCATATTTTACAGAGCACTGATATTACACCACACCCTTACTGTGTATGCTTCGAGTGCATGACTTTTGAAAGCCAGAATGCCTTTTAGCAGGGATTATTTTATCAGGGGGGGACTCATTCTAAAGAATACAATCAAACAAAGATGGTGGTGTGAAGTTATTCTTCCTACCCTTTCAAAGTTCAGAGTAAAATGTGTCAGTGTTAGGAGTGTTCTCAAGCACTGAGAATGCTTTACTCAACCAGACCTTTTTTTTTCCTGCTTCTGTTCCCTAGGGACAGGGGACTCCATGGCACTGTTTTGTTGTATGATGTGTACAGTTATAACCTAGGCTAAAAATATGCCATTAATGAATGAACACTGTGTGTGTGTCTCAAGCAAATGAGAATGTTCTTTTGATCTTCTGAGCTCCACCACTGTGGCAGATGGGTGTCTAAACTGCTTTATTAATGCACTGAAGTCTTCCCTCATTTCTCAAACAATACTGAAGGAATAATCAGAATTTCACTGTGGTGTGATTTTCTGCTCTTCCAGTTCAAATCCAGCTGGATTGAACAGTAGGGCAGCAGGGAAAAAAAGAGATTATTTATTTCTTGATTTTCCAGGGGGTTGGGAGAAATATATCATGTGCTTGACACCCTCTGAGGCAGCTAACAGAAGCTTCTCAAATTTCTGTTTAATTTCAAAGCAGTTTCCACACAATGTGGGAGGTGTATTTAGCTTTAAGTACATTTTGAAAGTAGTTCAACAGAGCAAGGCAATGGATTAAAAGTTTTTTCGAGAAAAACACAGAATCAGAATAAGCATGTTTAAAAATAATAGAGGTTTATAAACACAGCAATGGTTTTAGCCTCCAGCATATGAATAGTGGTGGAAAAACAAATAACCCAACTGGTTTGAGGCCACAGAAACATATGGAAGAAGGTTTATATGTAATTGCTTGTAGAAAAATGATGTAGAAAGTCCTTGATAACCCTTCCAAATTCATTACTATAATGTGGTGGTGTAAAAAAACCTGGTGAATCCACTCAAATTCTCCCAAATTGAATGACATAGCTATAAATGACAAGGAGGAGAGAAAAAGAGGCAATGTAGGGCCTCTGTTCTGTAAAAGAAACAAATCAAATTACCACTTCACAGGCAGCTAAGCTGATCTAACAAGTCACTTGCAAAAGTGAGAGGTCAGGTCTCTCAATCTCTTTGTCAGCCTCCCAGCTGCACTTGCAACAGTTCAGGTAGTTCCCTGATAAAAGAATCATGGGATTAGAGAATCATGGAATCATAGAAATGGTTTGGGTTGGAAGGGACCTCAAAGATCACCTAGTTCCAAACCCCCTGCCATGGGCAGGGATGCTACCTTCTAGATCAGGATGCTCAAGCTCCATCCAACCTGGCCTTGAACACTTTCAGGGATGGGGCATCCACAACTTCTCTGGGCAACCTGTTCCAATGTCTCAACATCCTCACAGTAAAGAATTCTTCCTAATATCTAATGTAAACCTACTCTCTTTCAGTTTACAACTATTCCCCCTTGTCCTATCAACACAGGCCCTTCTAAAAAGTCTCTCTCCAGCTTTTTTAGGTCACTTTTAGGTACAGGAAGGCTGCTCTAAGGTCTCCCATCTTATCTTCTCCCGGCAGAAAATCCCCAACTCTCTCAGCCTGTCTTCCTAGGAGGGGTGCTCTAGCCCTCTGAACATCTCTGTAGCACTCCTCTGGATTTGTTCTGACAGGTCCATGCCCTTCTTTATGTTGGGGGCCCTGGAGCTGGGCAAAGCACTCTACATAGGGTCACAGAATCACAGAATAAACTAGGTTGGAAAAGACCTTTGAGATCATCAAGTCCAACCTATGACCTAACACCACTTTATCAACTAAACCATGGCACTAAGTGCCACATCCTGTCTTTTTTTAAACACCCTCAGGGACGGTGACTCCACCACCTCCCTGGGCAGCTCATTCCAATGCCCAACCCAATTACTGTGAAGAATTTTTTCATAATGTCTAGCCTAAACTTCCTGTGGTGCAGCTTAAGACTGTGTGCTCTTGTCCTGTCAAGGGTCACATGAGAGCAGACCAGAGGGACAGAATCCCCTCCCTTGCCCTGCTGCCCATGCTGCTTTTGATGCAGACCAGGACATGGTTGGATTTCTGGGCTGCAAGTGCACATTGCCAAGTCATGTCAAGCTTCTCATCAACCAACTCCCCCAAGTCCTTCTCCCCAGGGCTGCTCTCAATCCATTTTCTGCCCAGTCTGTATTGTGCTTGGGATTGCCCCAACCCATCTGCAGCACCTTGCACTTGGCCTTGTTGAACTTCATGAGGTTTACACGGGTCCATTTCTCAAGCCTGTCAAGTGTCTTCCCTTCCCTCCAGACCACACAGCTTGGTATCACTGCCAAATTTGCTGATTCTCTACCTTATATCTGTCATTTAGTCAGCTGTTTACCTCAGTATTCCAGAGAAAGCTACCCACTTTTCTGCTGTTTTTCTTCTGGGCTAATAGGTCAAAGTGGCTAATGGAGAGATCCGACACAAGTCAGAACCAGGACATGGTAAGCAGCAGAATTACCAAGACCAAGGACTCCTGGGAGGGAAAAGGACTGGGGACTGCCACCTCTCTCTTCTGTGCAAACTGACATTGTCTGAGTGCAAGGAAATCGTCTTAGTGCAAGGACTTGTTATGAGAAGGGAAGGGGCAATTGAAAGAAGAAGTGGAACAAGAAAGGGTCCTGTTGTTTTGGAAGAGTGTGTATATCAGGGTGCAAACTAGAGCAGTAGAAATCCCATATGTCTGCAGAGGATTTCATGGCTAGAAAAAGCAGTGTGCATCTGCAGCAGCTGCAGCACACCCAGGAGCAGGGGATGTATAATCTGTATGCAAATAACTATGTAGTTCCCCCATGAAAGCTTGGGGCCAACTGCACAGCCTTAGTAGCTGCACAATATGTCTACATCAAGTCTGCTGTTTCTGATGTTTTGCACTCCATATGCATGGCTGGCCAGCACAGCACACACACAAAGCTGCTCCTGAGAGGAGCTTCATATCCTGTAACTGCAGGGCATGCTCACAGTGCTAATGTCCAGAGTTCCCAGGCAACTAGTTCAGGAGTGTCTGCTCTCTACAGCTACCAGACATCTGGAAAGCCCAGACAAATTTATGAAGTCCTCAAAAACTGCCTAAATGTGATTTCCAGGTGCAAAGTCTAAATGTGTCTGGGAAAAGGAAGCCTGCAGCCTCTAGGAACTCCTTTGCTACCTGCAGAAAAGCAAACATATGACACCACAAGTTTAGAAACACCTGTTCTGATGAACTGAAAGCAGGGCTGGAGTTCAACTCTCAAATTCCTCACCTCTCTTCACTGACTTGATTTACCACAATTACATTTTACAAAGAATTTGAGAGGACATGCTTTCACATAATGGAAATATAAGAGGTGTCTTGGAGTTCAGCTTCACAAATGTTCCTGTTACTCAGGCCATTACAAAAGCTCCACAAGGAGTTTATTCGGGTCTAGACACCCATGAAGAAAATAACTGTAAACAAATAAGAGGTTATGCAGTAAGGTTAGAATCCACCCTTCCCTCTCCTTTAAATGGCATTGGCTTATAAAATGAATTACTTACATACCTCACAGAGATGCAATAATTAATTAATATTTGTTAAGTGCTTTGAAATGCTGATGGAAGACATCATACTATTGTGCATCAGTGTAAAAGTGATGCCACTGGTGTTACTCAAGCAGAATGCTGAAAGGATATCTATTCAGTTTCTGATTTAAAAAGGGGAATGGAAATGGGGAAGGTTTAGGAAAGCATTTTAAAACGCAGCTTAAAGAAAAAGGGAGAACTGGGAAGCAGACAAACTAAAACAGTTTTCAGAGGTATTTACTGTGCAGCATGCATTAACTCCTGCAAATTTAAAGCATTAGTGCCTACAGCAAAATCCTGGCTCCAGTCAAGTGCACGGAAAATGTTTCACTGACTTCAGTGAGGTGAAGATTGCTAGTTTTTGTCATCATTTCCAGTAGATGCATCCCATATGCAGGTTTGCAACTTTGCACAGTTGCTTGTTTATAGTTTAGGTTCAGGAAATAACCTCATCAAGCTCAGGCATGCTCACCATGTAAAAGCAACTGCTCAGCTTCTGATCTTTCTACTACATCCCACACTTGGAGTAAATCTTTCCATTCTGTTAATGAATTTAGTCCTGAGCTACCTGTTTAAGTTGGTGGCAAAACTCCAATTAAATGGAAGCTGTGTGGAGATCACTGTAGATTTTGCAATAAACATGGGAAGCAAACATCCTGTGTTTAACAGTGTACATCCCTGGAGTTCAACTCATTGACTCAGAAGCCACTGGAATTCTAACTGGAAAAACAAATAAAAACAAACACTCCCCCCTCAAACTCCCAAAGTAACAGAAATTCAGGCAATTTCATTTTTTATGCATTAGTCCTTCATATCTAGCAGGATTAAGATTCAAAGTTCCTCACCATTTCTGGGTAAGGCAGAGTTAATTCAACTGAAAACTTTGCACCTGGTAAGGCTCAAAGGAGAAGGGTTAAAAAGAGTAGCAGGTGAGAGGCACCAAAAGTTGAGAGAAGGTACCTGTGAGCTTCTAGTCACTTTACAGCAGGAGTCTACAGCTACTTTAGGTAGGAAACTAAGTGAAGGTGTTCTATGACACAAATTTTGATACATTTTTTTTACAAGGATTGAAGACTGTTATGTGGTGTATGTGGGGCTCTTGGTAAGCTATTAAATACCCTTTTCCAAGTGGTGTGTGATGGCTTCCATGTTCTTTCTGTACTCCTATACAGCACAGGAAATCTTTAAAGTACTATTTTTTTCTAACGCATCTTTTAAGGTAGGTTTTCTAACTGTGCTATGTGTAGAAATGTTGAACTACAGCAAACCAGCACTTCTGGAGCAGCTTTGTGTCTCCTCAACTGCTAAGCCAAATGGAATGATCAGGTTGCACACAGCAGCTCCCCCTTTCACTTGTGCTTGTATGCTGTGTGTTTTTAACTGCAGTGCAGGCTCTGAAGCACGTGGGCTTGTAGCTTTCTCTCTCAGTGCTTGTACAGCTTTGTCCACAGATGTATGTATCCGGTAAAATCCAAGGAAATGTTCTTGGAGGCAAGGATTAAACTTAGATAGCTGCAGCTCTAACAACTGACATGCAGCTCACATTGTAGTTCTAAGTGCTGACAGTTGCTTTCAAGTCCTACTGGAATAAGCAACAACATTCATCCATCTAAACTCAGTAGTCAAAATGGGTTGGTATATGAACTACATTATGTTGCTGCTCTTGGAGTACTAGGGAGAGATGACATTAAGGAGCTAAGGCAAAAATTCAAGCCTAAAGCTTTTATTGACTGGAAGTGAAATGCCTGATACTTCAATCATGCAAAACCAGTACTTGTTTAAACAGATAGGCTGTGTGTCCTTCCTCGGAATGGTCATTAATAATGTACTTACTGGACAACTGGTCCCACCAAACACAGCAAATGTTTCTTTAAAGTCTGCCTTTATTATGGCTGGAGACAATGGTGGGCTGCCAGTGCAGAGGAAAAACCATTCTGTCCATTGCTTGGCATGGGTGCTTACAGGGAAGGCCACTGAACAGATGCTATGTATAACTGTGTATTTCAGAGAGGTTCTAATTTTGTGGAGGGACCAGAAGAAAATTAGACCAGAGTAATCAAGGCTATATGTAAGACTTATTGATGTCTGTACTTAGCTGACAAGACATGAAGGATTTTTTAAGAGAATACTGTTCCTTAATTTTATACCTCAGGAAAAAACACCATCCTGCTAAATAAGGTACTCCATGGCTTGTTTTTCTCACTGTGTGCCCATCTACATTATACTTCACTTTTTAACTGTCTAGGTCTGTCTTTCTCCTACTGGCTTATACTTCTTTTTCTTTTTTAAGTAGGCTGAAGAGCAGCCCAGCAGCAATCTCCAAAAACCCACACCTGTATGGAAAGTATCTGCATTGCCTCTAAGCCTGTCTAATTAATCCTAATCACTCTTATCTCAAATGCTTTCAAGAGTAGGTTCTTGAAGTTCTCTAACCTTTTAACTTTTGCTTCTGTGCCTGGTTTAGATGTTAAAACTTCTTTCATATTTCTCTTATGCCATGAATAGGACACAAATCTATTAATTGGTATTTCTGGCAAGATTTTTATTCCTTCTACTTACCTACAACCTGCTGAACTGAACTCCTGTTAGGCAGTTTAGTTGCTCTGTATCTAAATGCCTCTGCATTCTGAGTATCATTTTATTTTCTCCTACCTCCAAAGTACTGTACATACATTTCCCAACCTCATGTTACATCACAATGAATGTTGTTCAGATGACCATGTCTTTTTGAGTAGTCCAGATCTTGGTGTATCACCCTGTGTTTACACCTTCAATTTGTGGTTCACCAACACCACACAACCAGTTGTAGAGGCTTTTGTAGAGTGCTAAAAAACTGAGAAGCATTGGTGTCTTTCAGACAGTTAGAATTCTTTTGGATCAAATTTCCCTATGGATATTCCCATTTCTTAGGGACCTTCCTTCTGGAGGAGTTCAGTACATCAATTTTTAATGACTTTAATGCTAGACTGGATTTGTATAATTACTGCTGGCCATGTCTCTATCAGGAATAAGCATGAGTCTGCAAATCAAAATACCTGATGCTGAGGGTTGTGTTCCCACTATGGGTGAGGTTTAGCTTAGCTCTTGCCTGTCCTCATGGACTTTCCCACCTAGGAGTTGTGGAGAGTGATAGGCATTTACTGGTGGTGTAGCTTCTGGTGATCCATCTGAAAACTTCACGTTGAAGTCACAGTGCACTATATGGAGCCAACCTGTTTCAAACCCACGCTCTTGGCTTGAACTCATTTAACATCATCAAAGTGAGAATCTGCACTAGTGCTGCTGCACAGATCAACACCTGTCAGACACTCTGGGAGATTACTGTTGTTATTAATGAACTTCATCCACATCTGGAGAAGGCACAAGGGATGTGGAAGATTTCTATCTCTTTGTTAGTTAATGGGAGAAGCTTCCAGCACCAATCTTCAAAGCAGATACAGCTACAGATATGAAAAAAGAAAACATACCCTGTTCACTTGCCTCCAGTTTGATCTGTGAGAGGTCTAATAACATGATGGCAGAATACATTTTGATGTAATGGATAATTGGACTTACTATGTTTAGTGTAGCAATCAAATTAATAGCAGGATTGACTTTTTTATTGGGTGTAGGGAGGGCTAAGAAAGGCAGGCCAAAGCTGCTGTTATCTGCTGTGTACTGAGGATATGCAGAGTACTCTGAGACAGCTCCAGGAACAGAGACTATATCTGTTAGCTGGTGGTATGCTATGCAAACACTTAGTGAAAATACTTAAGTACCAAGAAAAGCAAATTACTCTGCCCTGGGGGAAGGGGATGGGGTGGTTAAATTCAGCTGCTATTACTGCTGTGTAGTTGTTAAAAAACCACCACTGCACCACAGCAGAAGAAAGTATTCTGTCACTTAAGACATTCTAATACCAGAGAGCATCCCTGAAACATGCTAAAAGACAAATGTCCATATAAAGTAGCTGGTGATGCTTTCCAAGTTGCTCATAACAGGGAAAAGTCTAAGAAGTAATGCTGAACTGATAACTTGAAACTTCACTAACACTATTCCAGTTTTCTTCTGTATCAGGTAACTTTCCATAAGTACACTCTCAAGGAGTTTCTGTTCCTTACAATATGCTGAGTAGACAAAAGTAAGACTTGTATCTTCAAGAGGTTAGCTCCCACACTAGCTTGATGGTCACCTAGCTGCAGCCTTTTTCTGCAACCTCCTCAGTTATGCAAAATCACAGCTCAAAACTGTAGACTGAGTCACTAACAGCATTACAGAGAAATAGAAAAATCCAGCTAAATCTTTTTTCCCCTCTCCACTCCCACTTGCTTGAATATACAAGCATTTCAAGGTAAGTGTTCACACACATCAGTTGTGGAGCTCTGTTTCTGTGGCACTTGTATAACTGGGAGTTGGACAAGCAGAGAGGTTTAGGTACAAAAGTTGTCTAGAGCTGATGCAGCCAGACTTCAGATCTATATCTAGAGCTTCCTGCTAACACTCAGAACAACCACAAGCTCTGGGCTGCCACCAAACCATTCTCAGAGCTGCTCTGAGGGGAGGGCTGTGCTGCACCGGGTAAGGCAGCACAGGCAAAGGAGGGAAGCTGCTGTGTGATAACAGTGCTCACATGCAGCTATGTTGTTTAACAGATAAGCTACCTTACCTCACCTGTGCTGGCTAAATTGTAGCAGGTATAAAAGAAAGGCCAAGTGCCCTGAAAGCCATGTGGCTTGGGAGGGTGTGTGTGGGCACATCTCTTTGTGTAAGCTCCAGCTCTTAAGGTGCCTCAAGTGTAGTGAAAACAGCCCCTCGGCTCTTCTTCCTGCTTGATTTTATGTTGTGGTCACAGCTGCAAAGGTAAGGATGTTATTTTGCTCCTCTGGCACTGAGTCAAAACCCAGAAGTTTGTATGAGAAAAGGGGCCTGGAAAGTGCTGTATTAACAGACATGCAAACCCTCTGACTTCTGGGGAATAACCAGCTTTGAAGTAAAATGCGCTCAGCAATAATCCATGCACACTTCATTAATTTCAGAACTGCAACAGCAAAGTACTACTTAGAAAAAGCTGTAAGATAGTAATGAAAGCTTTGGGTTTTATTTTTATTTTTAATCCCAAAAGCTCCTTATCTCCATTCTCCATGTTTCTTCATTCAATTTACAGTAGTCTAAGTTAAAGCTCATCTAACAAAAAAAGGACACATTAAGTTTGACTAACCTCTTCACCCCTCTCTTGAGCAGAATAATTTTTTCCTCGGGGCAAAAAAATGCAACAACTTTACAATTGCTACGTTGTTTAAGATAACTTTTCTTTGCACTTTATGTGTAATGGACTTTGCTGATCTGGGATACTTCAGCACACTAAATTATGAAGTTGAGATAGTGAGGGCAGCAGTTTTTGCCAAGTCTTAACAAACACAAAAGGATCTCTAGGCAGGAAGGCAGTATTTTGTTATCTTTCAACATGCACACATCTTTCAGCACCACACCCTCAGCCAAGTTTGAGAACCGTTAACATGGGCTAGTGTATGATATGGAACATCGGTTTACTGTTCAAATTTGAGTCAAAGTTTAGACTCAAAAAAGAAGTAGTTGCAGTTTAATGTTGAATTTAAGCGCAGCTCTGAGGAATTGCTACTGGAACAGGGGTGCTCGTGCCACTTTTCCCTTCCTTCTGCTGGACTGTGCAGCTGCAGTGTATGTCATGTCCAGAAAGCCGTGATGCACTGGAAAAACCAACTTTCAAAAAGCCACTCTATCCCTAAGCCTGATACAAGAGGTACAGCACGATGTTCAGCTGGGCAGTGGAATGGGGCCACCTTGTTGTCACAGCCTGCTATTGCTCCAGTCTGTGAGGCTGGACTAAGGAGCAAGCTGTTGGTTTATTGGTTGGTTTTGTTGTTTGGTTTTTTTTTTTTTTTGTTTCAACACTTCCGTTGATCAAAAACTGGCTCTAAAGAAGCAACCCAGGCCACTCTTACTCTTCATATTAAATGCTGACTTCTTGCACTGTAAGAGCTCATGTGAATGAGCAGAAAGTAATTAAGTCAAAACCAACTAGGCTGGCAAGCTGGAGCAACTGGCCTCACCAACAAGAAGAGATAGGGGACACCTTTTTTGCTTTAGTGATCAGCACAGTCTTAAACAGGAAAGTTTCAATTTTTATAGAGAAAGAAACATAGCAATCCCTTTCCTTTGCAGTGTCGGAACATTAAACCTGCTCAAGACAACGTGATCGCTTCAAAAGCTGTACCTGAATGATGAAGTAAATCTGACTTTAGTTTCTTTACCATGTGGATGTGCTATTGAGATTGACCTTCTTTATGTTTGTTCTACCTCTTTGCATTTCTACTGTCTGGAACAAGCGAGTTCCCCACAGCACAGGCACTGTGGGCCTGGGCCTGTTTTAAACAACGGTGGATGTTTTCTGCCCCATTTCTGAATATTTTCTGTGTATCAGGTTTTGTTTGTAGCCTGCTAGTTAAATTTGCCTCCCACGCCTCTTCTGAGAGCGCTGAGGCGCCCATGAACTGCAATTACCATTAACAGGGCCCGAGGGCTGTGTCCGCGCTCCCGGGGTCCCTGAGCAAGCCCCCGCCCGCCTCACAGCACTGCTCCCCTGGCCGCCATGCCGCTGCTCGGTGCCCCTGGTTTGGCCCCCGCCGCCTTTGTC
>VZRZ01002969.1:3787-42263 GCA_013398175.1 Climacteris rufus
GGTGGGGGTGACACGGGGGTGTCCCCAACACTCCTCGTACCTGCCGTAGCGTGGCGAGGCTGCAAACCCGCCGGTGTTCACGTACTCCTTCACAAAGAGGATCCCTTTCCTAAGGAAACGGGAAGCATTTCCATGAGAAAAGAGTGGCTGGAGCTGGGGAGAGCCAGGCAGGGACCACATGTGTGCCCCGGACACGGAGCGCGTGCGGGAAGGGCACGGAGCGGGACGCTGTTGTTCTGGGATAA
The DNA here is from genome assembly GCA_013398175.1 of Climacteris rufus. Lineage (NCBI taxonomy): Eukaryota > Metazoa > Chordata > Aves > Passeriformes > Climacteridae > Climacteris > Climacteris rufus. Next base: position 4,033 of record VZRZ01002969.1, read on the forward strand.
ATCCTGAATATCAAGCATTGTTGCTAAACAACAACGCCTTTAATTACCCCACCAAAACAAATCAAGTTAATTGCGAAGAATGGGATGGATAATGTAACCCTCTCATCCAGTTATCCGCTGCTTTGAAGGATAAGTCTTGCCCAGCTCCCGTCAGGATTATGCACACAATGAGCATGGAGAGAGCTCCTGGCTCTGCTGCAAACACCAACCCCTGTGGCACAGTCCCTTCCGGGGACTGTTCTGGCACTGGAATATCTCCAGCCTTTTCATCCACTATAAACTGCTGCTGCTTTGGTTGGGGATGCTTCTCTCTCCCTTGCACATCCCTGCCTCTGCAATTCCAGCTGCAGAATTCCATGGCCCGTGTGTGCAGCCTGGGCAGGCCAAGGGGAGCCCTGTGCCCTCAGCCCTCTGTCTGCAGCCATGACAGGAATTAACCAGGCTCTTTCTCCACGGTGCATTTCCACTGCTGCCTAAAAGCTGTCATTAATCCTCCCTTCTTACACTAAGCCCTGTCATGGCTAAGGAAAGAAAAGCTCTTTTTTCCCTTAAACGGAGCATGGACACCTTTAATGTCATAGAACCACGGGATCATTAAAGTTGAGAAAGACCTTTAAGATCAGCAAGTTCAAACACCAACCAAGTTCAAGCACACCCATGTTCACCACCCAACCCTGCTCCCAAGTGCCACATCCACACATTTTCTGAACACTTCCAGGGGTGGTGATTCCACCAACAACCTCAACCTCCCCTGGCCCAGCCTGAGGCCGTTCCCTCTGCTCCTGTCGCTGTTCCCTGGGAGCAGAGCCCGACCCCCCTGGCTGCCCCTCCTGGCAGGAGCTGTGCAGAGCCAGCAGGGCCCCCTGAGCCTCCTTTGCTCCAGGCTGAGCCCCTTTCCCAGCTCCCTGAGCTCCTCCTGGGGCTCCAGCCCCTTCCCAGCCCCTTCCCAGCCCCATTCCCTGCCCTGGACACCTCCAGCCCCTCAATGTCTTGTCCTGAAGGGCCCAGAACTGACCCCGAAAACACACAGGGGCCCTCTCCAGTGCCCAGCACAGCAGGACAGTCCTGCTGGCCACACCGTGGCTGACACAAGCCGGGTGCCAACGCTGGAATTCCTCACCCCCCAGCATGGCCATGTGCCATCCCCGTTCTGCCCTGGCCCCCCTTGGGTGTTTACCCGGCAGTGCTGCAGTCGGGCTGGTACCCAGGGCTGTGGTGGGAGCTGCAGAGCCTCTCACTGGAGCTGGAGAGGAGCCTGGGGAGAGAGGGAAGGCTCAGTGAGGCAGGGCAGGATCCCAGCTGGCCGCCGAGGGAACAGCAGGGTCCCGGCAGATTGACAGCACAGCTCTTGTCCAGACTTCATCCCAGACCAAACTAAATCCTTTCTCCTTCTGCATCTGCCACACAACAGGAGTGCTGCCCTGGAGCAGGGATTTGGAGAAGTCTCACTCGTAGGGTCACGGGAGAGAAGATCCAAGCAGATCTTCCAGTGAGGACAGACTGGGAAGGAGTCACACAGCCTGAATGGGAGCAGCCACGGAGTGAAAGGGCACAGGGGAATCCCAGGAGATGGGAGATGGGGACATTCCCAAAGTGTAACTGTCCCAACTTAACGATCTGAAGGGAGAATGCAGCGAAACTATGGCAAACAGCTCTGTCCCTCTGCTCAGCAGTGAGAGCTGGGATGAGCCTGAACTTTCCCTGGAGCCAGTCCAAGGCTATCCAAGGATCTTGTGCCTCCTCTTCACCCTCACAACCTACCCCTTGTTGCAGATCCAACACTCAGCCCTGTGCTGCTGGCTCCACAGGGTGTCAGACAGCCCATGGATGGGCTGGCACTGCCATGAGGGACTGCAGGAAGCCCAGGATAATGGTATTGCATACTGGATACCTTCTGCCCCTTCCAACAGCCTTGTGCAGGGAGCAGTTCAGTCATTTAATCATTGACATTCTAGGACAGTGACCCTCTCTCTTGAGATCTCTCTTTGTTTTCAGCTCTTTTTTCCTGTAGCAAAGGCCAGTTCCTGGCCTGGAACCAGCTCCCCATTCTTTTGTCCCTCTATTCTGGCCTCCCCACAGAGTGAAAATTCTCCAGAGATTTTTCTGGATGTATCCCAGACCTTGTGATAGGCAGCTTTTGCTAGGAATGGTTTAAGAGTAGGTGCCTCTGGATCATGCATCCACTCCCTGGAAACCAATGCTCCCTCAGCTCTTAGCTTTGCTTCCTGGCTTTTCTTCCACCAGTTCCATGGCAGTTTCCCTCAGGGCTCTGGTGACTCCCCGTTACCTGGTGCTGTTCTGGTTTAAGCTGTCCATGTAGAATGGCACCCTGTGGCTTCTCTGGGACATGGACATGGTGGGATCTCTGGGAAGGGAGTCGTGGCTGGGGGAAGGAAGTGGAACAATCTCAAGCTCTGAACTTGGGCACCTGAGGGACCCTCACAGGTGATGGGAACCTTGGCTGCAATCTCCCTGCTGAGCATCCCCCCCTCTGCACAGGCAGGGCTCTCCCACCACGTGCTCACATCCAGGGAATCAGTGCCTTGGCACATCTGGGCACCGGGCAGTGCAGCCGTGGGGAGTTCCTGGCTCTGCAGGGTTGGGTGCCAGCCCTGGACTCACCGTGCTGCTGGGGGGCTGAGCTCCCCGAGCCCCCTGGCGCTGCCGCTCCTGGGGCTGCCCTGGGGATCCGGGCCGGCTCTGCAGAGGAGACACAAAGCCCTGAGCACAGCACAGGAGTCCCTGCAGTGCCCACACCGAGCTCTCTGCCACGGTCAGGCCCTGGCACAGCTGCAGGGCACTGGTGGGACCCCCATCCCTGTGGCTGTGGCGCTTGAGGACAGGGTTTAGGGTGGCCTCAGTGACAGCACCGATTGACAATTGATCTTAGAGGTCATTTCCAGCTGTAAGGACTCCATGATTCCAGGATGCATTCCCCCTGTGCTCTGCCTCTTTCCTCCTGTGCCTGTTCCATGCTCACAGCCAGGACAGCAGCATCCAAACCCAGCACCTGAGCAAAGCCAAAGCGTTCCCAAATCCACACACATCTCCAACTGCTTTCTTTTGCAGGCTCACCAAACCCAGCACCCCCTACATGTGTGCCTGGCTGCCAGAGCTGCCCATTTTCCCTCTTCCAAGGCAGAACTCCTCAGGGGAATGGCTTTAACCTGTGGGCTCAGCCCAGGCTCTTCCAACAGAGCAGTGCCTGATGGTTGTTTCCTTTCAGGAGCCCTGGGGCACAGATTAGGGTTTTATTGTCCCTGAGCACTTTGATCCTGATTAAAGCTTCAGGCAACTCAGTGTCACACAGTGCTGCCAACCACTGCTGGGGGCACAGAGAGGGATAGGCTGAGCTCATTGTAAGGAGAAAATGAAAACAATTAAAAAAAAAAAAGAAAAATAAGTGAGAAAAGCCCTGCTCTGGGCCAGGGAGGTGTTTGGTCTGTGGTATAAACCCAAGGGCAGGGATGGAGCGTGGGTTTTGTTCACTGCAGGGATGAGGCAGTAAGGGTCAGTCACATGAGGGCAGGGTCAGATGGGATTTTGGGAAGGAATTGTTCCCTGGGAGGGTGGGGAGGCCCTGGCACAGGGTGCCCAGAGAAGCTGTGGCTGCCCCTGGATCCCTGGCAGTGCCCAAGGCCAGGCTGGATGGGGCTTGGAGCAGCCTGGGACAGTGGGAGGTGTCCCTGCCCATGGCAGGGGTGGGACTGGATGGGCTTTGAGGTCCCTTCCAGCCCAAACCAGTCTGGGATTCTATGATTCTGTGAAATGGTCAAGGAGGATCCCAAGGCTCCCAGGAGGATGCTGTAAATCCCAAGGCCTGGAGCTGCTGCTGGTGATGTAGGAATGTCTTCCCCAAAGTTACTGATATTGCATTTTGTCCAGGTGCACCATCCAGGGACAGCCCTGATTCTATGATTCAATCCTATTGCTCCCTCTGGGGACAAACTCCTGTTCTCACTCATTTTCCCAGGGATCACACAACCTGGAGTGGGGTTTCTGTCAGGTATTTCCATACCAGCAGCTTTCCCTGTCTCTGCATCCTAAACCCTCCATCCCCAAAGCCCCCATCCCCCAGTGCTGACCTCCTGGTGCTGAACACCTGGCTGTCCACGTAGGCTGGGATCCTGTGGCTGGGTGTGGCCCCCCAGAGGGGTGGGTGGTCCTGGAACAGGGACACGGGGGGCTGGGACTCGGGAGCACTGGGAACGCTCTCCTTGGAGCTGAAGTCGGACCTGCTGGAGAATTAAAACCAGTTTGACCATAAAGCCATAAAGTGACCATAAAGTGTCTTTGCTCTGACCAACTCGAGTGTTCAGGGTCTGCTGAGGGTGGATCCTGCCTCTTCCTACAGGAAGCAGAGAGAACTGGGACATCCCATTGTTAACAGGATCATGGAATCCTGGAAGGGTTTGGGTTGGGAGGGACCTCCAACTTCATCTTGTTCCACCCTCTGCCACAGGCAGGGACACCTTCCCAGGGTGCTCCAAGCCCTGTCCAGCCTGGCCTTGGACACTTCCAGGGATCCAGGGGCAGCTCCAAGGCCTCAGCAGCCTCCCAGGGAAGGATTCCTTCCAATACTCCCTTAGTTTCACTGGATTAGGTGAATCTACAGGCTGCAGCATTTAGGCAGGGGTGTATCAGGGAGCAGAGATGAGGGTGTGAGGGCACTGGTGGCACAAGCTCAGGGATGTCCCCCACGGTACCTGGCTGGCACTGGGGCAGCCTCGCTGTGCCTCCAGAACCCCACGCTCTCCTGGTGACTGCCTGTGCTGGGAATGGTTTGTTCCTCATGGTCTGCACTGATCCTGGGGGGGAGGAAAGAGCTGTCAGGAGCTTCCCACCTGTGCCTGACCCTGTCCACTGTGGGGGCAAATGCAGGAACACCATAATTGCCACAGGATCAGTGTCAGGATGGTTTGGGTTGGATGGGACCTTAAAGCTCATCCCATTCCACCCCTGCCATGGGCAGGGACACCTCCCACTGTCCCAGGCTGCTCCAAGCCCCATCCAGCCTGGCCTTGGGCACTGCCAGGGATCCAGGGGCAGCCACAGCTTCTCTGGGCACCCTGTGCCAGGGCCTCCCCACCCTCTCAGGGAACAATTCCTTCCCAATATCCCATCTGACCCTGCCCTCTGGCACTGGGAGCCATTCCCTGTGTCCTGTCCCTCCAGCCCTTGTCCCCAGTCCCTCTCCAGCTCTCCGGGAGCCCCTTTGGGCACTGGAAGGGGCTCTGAGCTCTCCCTGGAGCCTTCTCCTCTCCAGGTGAGCCCCCCCAGCTCTCCCAGGCTGGCTCAGAGCAGAGGGGCTCCAGCCCTGGAGCAGCTCCATGGCCTCCTCTGGACTCTCTCCAGCAGCTCCAAATCCTTCTTACATTGAGCTGCTACAATTTCTGTGGGAGAACTCTGCAGTGCTGTGGCTCCAGAGGGAAAGGTGGCACTGGCAGAATTTATTTTGGTTTCTGAATTCCCTAAGGCAAGAAATGAACATTTTGGTGCCTTTGGACAGGACAGGAAGGACAATCTGAGGTGTGTGAGGGAATGTCCTGTTCCCTCAGCTCCATACCTGTCCTGGTGTGGGTCAGATTCATTTCCACTGGGAGTCTCTGGAGCAGGGATGCTGCTTCCTCCAGGAACAGAGCTGGACCTGCCAAGACATGAGACCTTTACAGTCTGCAGAAGCACCCCTGTGCACAGAATTCCTGTGGGATGGAGATGCAGCCCCTGGCAGATCTGTTGCCTCAAGGAAAGTGCAAGATCCCTGCGTGGGAATGTGCCAGATAGAACAATGGAAGCATGGAATCATTTAGTTTGGAAATGCCCTCTAACACCATCAAGTCCAACCATCAACCCAGCACCATCACCATGGTCACCACTAACCCATGTCCTCAAACCAACCAAAGAAATGCGAAAAGAAACAGATGGAAAATCCAGACTTCTTCAGAAACAGGACTGAAAGGAAAGATCCCACCCACAGCACCCTCAGCCCCTTCTCCAGAACCCCCATGTTCTCCCACCAGGCAATTCCCATTGTTCCTCTTGCCTTCTTGCAGTGAATTCTCCACTCTGCACATGGAATGACATTCCCATGTCCCTGTCCCTGCTCCTAGGGCTGTCCCAGGAGCTCAGCATGGACCTGGCGAGAGGAACACTCTGGGTGAGGTGTTCATTCCGAGCTGCTGCCCACTGACACAAGGGTGGGGGAGCCCAGTTGGACCAAGAGCCTCAACTCTTCAAATTTAGGGGGAAAACATGGACAAAAGAAAGGAAACCAGTCCATAGAGTCCTTCCATGTGGATACCCAGCCCTGGCTGGGGAAGGTCAAACCCAGACCCAGCATTACCATGGAGCCAAATGCCAAATTTTAGTGTTAACTGGCTCTCCCTAGAGAGGCTCTGCTCCCAAATTTAAGGTCTGGGCAGCAATTCCTGGCGGTCGAAATGGACAGGGCTTGATGGCTCCAGCCAAGGAGGATCTTTTCTCCCAGGTTTTCATATGGGAAAGGTTCACTCCATGAAAGCAGCACTAGAACTGGGCACAAAAAGGCCTCAAGCTGCACCACAGGAGGTTTAGATGGGATATCAGGAAAACTTCCTTCATTGAAAGAGTTGTCAAGCCCTGGAATTGTTCAGGAAAGGTGTGGATGTGCCACCTGAGGACTTGGGTAGTGGTGAAACATGGTGCTGGTGCTGGTTGATGGCCTCAGAGGTCTTTGCCAACCTCAGCAATTCCATGATTCTGTGACAAGGGGAAGCTGGGAGAGTATTTATCAGTAGGTGTGTGTGGGGGAAGACGCCCAAGGATGACACCTCCTCCAACAGGAGAAGGCAGGGGGGACTGTCCAGTTCCCTACCTGGCTGTGCTGGGCTCAGGCTCAGTGGGATCCTTCAGCCTGGGGGGCTCTGGGTGGCTGTCATGGCCAGGGGCTCCTTGGGCCCTCTCAGTGAGGCTGCTGGAGTCCACACACCTAAAACAGAGATCCATGGTTGGGAAAATCCATGTTGGGATGGGCAGACACCCATTCCCTCGAGAGAAGCAGATGGGAGCAGGAGAGTTTGGGCAGAGCTGTTCCAAACAGCCCAGAGCATAAATCCCAGCACCCAGTCCCCCCAGTGCTTACCTTGTGTCACCCCAGTGGGGCTGGTGGTGGGCTGGGCCCTCGGGACTCGTGGAGCTGCTGCTCTCCTCGTAGCCCAGGACACAGCTGGGAACCAGGGAAAGGCCCATCACATCCCTGAAAACTGGCACCTGCATCCTGGGACACTCTGCTTGTGCCAGCCTGCACCAATGTTGGAACCCTGAATTCTGAGAATTTCACTCTTTCTGCTTTAACAAGTTTTGACCCCCAGAAATGCACCTCATTTGATCCTAAACCCTGGAAAAGACTTCCCCTGTAGTGTGATAACTTTGGAATTAATGCTGTATAGTTAAGGTTGTGTCACTGGGTGAATTAGGTAGAAGCGTAGACATTTTGGTTTATGAAATATTGTAAAAATAGTGTCCAAAATGGAGGGTTTAGGTGTTGTTTTATAACTTCCTTTTTTACCTTCGCTACTTCCCCTTTCTTCTCCAAAAACTTGTGTTTTCTGCCATTGGTTCTAAAGTTCCACAATGCAGGATAAGAAAAACTGATTATTGGGTTTTTATTGAAAATATCCTACGCAACATCTCCCTAACTGGACAATCTGGGGTATAAATAATCTGGACGAGAAGTGCTTGGCCCCATTTTGACCCTGGTTATTAACGACAAAGCACTTTCTGTGCTGCCAAGTTATAGAGAACACTTAATAAACATTTTGAGACCGAAGAAACTCTGCAGTATTTTCACTGTGTCTTATCTCAAGTGTCTGTTCAAAGAACTCCCAAAGAGAAGATGTGCTGTGGCAGGGCTGAAAGCTTTGGCCAGAATCGCGGCACACCAAGACTCTTCTTGAGGTCCTTATTTACACCACCCTCCATTTCCACGTATTCCAGCTGCTTCCAGCTCCCTGCTGCCACTCCAGCATCCACTGGATTATCAGGGACTAAAAGGCAGTGACTGAACCCCACCAAAGCACAAGAGGAGGAAAAACCTGGAGTGCTTGGCTCATATCAAAGGAGACGGAGAAGGGATACAGCACAAAGCTCCTGCCTTATTTAAATATCAGTTGTCTCCATCCTTGGGAAAAAAGCTGGGAGAAGGAGCCTCTTTCTGTGCCTATCCATTCAGAATTCCCTTAATCCTCAGGATTATTCCTACACCCACTAAATTCACTCCATCCTTACCTTTTAAAGGAATATTTTGTGTCCTCTGTGTGCACAGGGGTTCTCTCAGTGGGAGGAAAAGGGACATCAGACTGCAAGTGAGACCTGGCAAAAAAGGAGGAATTCAGAGCTTCCAAAGAGGGGAATTGTGTGGAACAACACCACTGCATTTTGTACCAGCCCAGAAAACTGGAAAGAATTATCTCAGAGAACTGATTCTGCTTCAGAAAAACCCATTTTCCCTCTCTCTGGTCAAGAAGAACAGAGGCCATTGGTGGAATTAATGGAATCAATTGGCACATGTCTCAGTACAGGAATTTTCTGGCCTGTCCCAGGATCATACGCCGTAATGAGTAACTTTGGGGAAGACATTCCCACATCACCAGCAGCAGCTCCAGGCCTTGGGATTTACACCATCCTCCTGGGAGCCTTGGGATCCTCCTCACCTCAGCTCAGAGGGCTGAATTCATTTCACAGAATCGAGGAATCATGGAATGGTTTGGGCTGGAAGGACCTTAAAGCCCATCCAGTGCCACCCCCTGCCCTGGGCAGGGACACCTCCCACTGTCCCAGGCTGCTCCAAGCCCCACCCAACCTGGCCTTGAAATCTGCTCACCTAAAGACCCTTGATGAGCTAATACATGGAACTGAATCCCAAAATCATGGAGAAGTGAGGGAAGCAGCTCCATGGGAGGGGAGATCCGTGTGTTTGATGCCAACAGCAGCAATTCCTTCCTGACCCTGCACCTCTGGCAGCGTCAGGGGAGCAAATGCTCTAAAATCATGTGGGGTGGAGGCACTAAAAGCAATGATGGAGCTGCTGGATCTGCTCCCAGAATGCCTGAGGTTGGAAAAGACCTCTGAGGTCATTGAGTCCAACCTGTGCCTGATGCCCACCTTGTCACCAGCCCAGAGCACTGAGTGCCACATCCAGGTGTTCCTTGGACACCTCCAGGGGTGGGGACTCCACTCCTGGGCAGCCCCTTCCAATGCCTGACCACCCTTTCCATGGAGAAATTCCTCCTGCATTCCCAGGCTTCTCTGGGAAGAAGGTGTGAACAGAAAGGTGCTGTTCTCCCTGTTCACCCACGCAGCATTTCCCATTTCCAGTTGCTCTGTTGCCCAGTTTGGATTCTAATCCCAACTTTTCTCTGGACTGATTCCCAGCCCAGCTGCCCTCTGGAAGCAGAAGGTGCAGCCCCAGGCCCCGTGCAGCTCCCACCTGCTGTCCCCCCTGGAGGCAGAGGGCTCTTGGAGCAGCTTGTCCGGAGCATCCACAGCTCTGTCCTGGGAACCAGAGCTGGACCTGCCAAGAGAAGGAGGTTGGTCCCAGGAGGAACCTCGGGAGGTTGGAGAACACCAAGAAACAAAACTATGAGATTTTCCTGGCTCAAATGGAGCACCTTTTGTCCTTCCTGCTTAGCTCTGGAAATGTCCTGAAGGGCCCAGCCGTAAATCCAACTACTCATCCTCCTGTGGAAGATCCCAGCCCATTGGAGCTGGTGGGTCAGGCCCAACCCCCTTTGCTACTCCCAGAACTCATCTTCCAGGGCAGTCCCAGGTCAGGAATAGACCCCCCCCCTTGCTCTAAATTGAGGGCAAAAAAGGAAATTTGACACTTACTCTGGTGGGTAAAACCCATTGTTGGCTTCTGTGTGCTCAGGAAAACTGGAAAAGAGAGACACAGCTTGAGGGAGCAGCTTTGAGGAATGTTCTACAATGATTTTCCTGTGCACTTCATAAAAGGGAGGGGGGGAATCCCTAAACCTCCTGGAGATGAACCTGTCCACAGGTACCACGGCAGGAACCTGGAGGAGCTGAGGTGTGGGAAGTACCAAGGAGGGCTGGGTAACTCTGAACATCTGCACGGGGTCTGGCAGTGCCAGCCAGGACTCTTCCCAACCCCGAGGGATGCCCACAGCCCACAGCTCCAGCCCAGGCCCCTCCAGCTGCAGGGGAACACCTGGCAGTGCCCAAGGCCAGGCTGGACGGGGCTTGGAGCCCCTGGGCTGTGGAAGGAGTCCCTGCCCAGGGCAGGGGTGGCACTGGAGGGGCTTTAAGGTCCCTCCCAACCCACACCGTTGTGGGGTTGCTTTGGGAACCCCTGGATGTTTCCCAGTGAGGATGCAGCCTCCCTGGGCAGGTGGGAAAGGGGCCACCCAGAGCTGCCAGGGCTGCCTCAGTCACCCTCAGGGGGTCCCTGGGAAGTCCCTCTGTCCCACTGAGGTCTCAGATCCAATTAAACCAGAGTTTTCTGGGGAAAAGTGTCCAGCCAGGAGAGCAGCCCAGTGTGGATGGAGCCATTGGCTCTCCCCCTGCCAGGAACCCCAATGCCCGTGGGAAAAGCAGGATCCTGCCCAGGACAGGCCCTGCAGCTCGGGGAAGGTGATGCTCACACACCCCAAGGACAAACAGAGGGGGGTGGTGGAATTCATTTGGGATCTGGGATTATGGGATCTTCAGCTGCATCCCAGTCCCTCAGGGTTGGGACACAACTATTCCTTGGCATGGAATCTTTTCCTTTGCCAGTTTACAGGATCTACTGTTTGCTTTTCTATTTGGGGTTTGTTCTCTGGGTTTTTAGAAGGTGTCTTATTGCAAAAGTAAATAAATAGGTAGAGGTTGGAGGCCTGGAGAGACACTGAGTGTGAACCTACCTGTACTGCTAAAAATATAAATAAATTACATTCCGAGTTGGTTTATTTTTGGGCATAAACCTAGCAAATGCAGAAATGACCCACAAAAGTGATTTGGGTTTTTTTTTGTATCATAGAAACTAAAGAAAAACCTGGCAGAAAATGTCCCAAAATTTGATTTTCCCCCTTTCTTAAATGAAATTTAGAGAAACTGGTGCAGTTCTGCAAAGCCCAAATTGAATGTGTTTTTCCAAATATCCATTCAGAAATTCCAGCCAGCTCCAGAGCAGCAGTTTCTGGCTTGTGCAGTGCCCAAGGAGATGAAGGAGTCTCAGACGGACTCTACCTTCCATTCGTGGCTCTGGAGGCCTGTTCATCCCAGGGGAACATCTCAGGTTTTTCCTTCAGAGCTTTGTCACTAGAAAAAGGAAAATTCCAGCAAAAATGTGATCTGTGAGCATTTTTGCTGTATCATCTATAGTTTATCATCCTAGAACAATCTAATAAATTGGTGAGGGACAAAATGGGGCTAAGTCTCTCTATGAGGAGAGGCAGGGCCACATTCCTGAGCCCAGGGGCCCTGAGTGCAGAGCAGGAACCATGGAATCCCGCACTGGGTCGGGTTGGAAGGGACCTTACACATCCCCCAGAGCAGGGACACCTTCCACCATCCCATGCTGCTCCAAGCCCTGTCCAGCCTGGCCTGGGACACTTCCAGGGGCAGCCACAGCCTCAGCAGCTCCAGGACAAGGACACAAGGAGGGGGTGAAGCCTCTGCCCTCAGGTGCCCATTCCCTGTCCCACTGTGCAGAGCATCAGAGCTCTGCCCCTTGCTGTGTCCAGCACCTGGAGGTTCCTTGAGGAGCATCCTTCAGCATCCCAACCAGTTCCTTCTTTCTCAGGTTTTCCTTCCAGTGACAGAGCTTTTCCCATTTCCCACCCCCTGCAGGTTTCCCGCAGGATGCAGAGGCCCAGCATCATCCTCAGCAGGAGGCACCAAGGATCAGCACATCCCTTGGAGGCAGGAAAGCTCCCCAGGGAACGGCAGTGGGAGGCAAATGAAGCAGCAGAACAAAGTGAACTGCACGAAGTGGAGTGCTGAGGGAGGGAGGCAGGGAGGAGAATCCCAGAGGAAGGAGGGAAGATGGAGAGCACGGGCAGGCTGCAGCTTTGCCAGCAGATGATGCTCCTGGAGCGCAGCCCAGCCCAGGGCTGGGGCTCTGTGTGACACCAGGAGCAGGGAGCTGCTCCTCCTGAGCAAAAGCAGCAGCAGGGATCAGCTCCTGCCCACTCCTTACCTGTCCCCACGCTGGGACAGCGTTTCCAGAGAGAATTTCCCATTGGGGGCCTGTCTGGCCTCACCATTCCTGCAAGGAAAACAGCAGGAAGGTGAGGGAGGGAGAGGAGGGGCCACAGGAGCTGTGCAGGAGGGTGTTTGTTCGAAGTGATCCACAAGCAGGGCAGGAATTGGGGTAAAATGAAAGGGAAAACGAGCAGCTGAGCCCATGGAAAGGGCTGCAGGTTTGCATTCACATTGCCAGCACACAGAACCAGGTAATGTTCAAACTGTGGGATGCTCTCAGCTTCCATCTGGGAATGTTTCCTCCCAGATGTTTTTGTCAGGTGCCCCTTCCCTGGATTCCCTGCGTGGTGTTTGCTGTTCTGTGCTGCTCTGTGTCCTGATGGATTTTGGTGTGTGCAGGAATCCCCTCAGGCAGAGCTGAATTCCCCACCCTGCCCTCCTGAGGCTCCTGCAGGGCTCCAGACCCACCTGATTCCAGCAGAAGTGGGGATGTTCCCCGAAGTGTCACTCAGGGATGTGGATGTCTGGCTCCTGCTGCCTGTTTTGGGGCTGCAAGAGAGGACAAGGGACAGAGCTGTCACTGCTGATCAAACCAGCTCCCCCTGCAGCCAATCTGCCCTGCAGGGAAGTGTTCCTTATGGGAGTGAAGAAAGTGGAAGTGAATCACCACTGTTCTCAATCCATTCACTGACAAATTCATCTCATCAGAAGCAATTTTTAAATTAAAAGCACTGATTTTGCCAGGAATGCCCCCCTTCTGCAGTGACACACCAATAAAAGCACCAGAACCAGGGCAGCAGCCAAAGTGCTCTTTGCAGTGACAGCTCTTCCACCTTTCTTATACTCCAGGCCTGGATTCAGTCAGAAGCATTGGAAAACAACTGAAAATTATTTGGCAAGAAAGAGTTCAGCTGGATGGGGCTTGGAGCAGCCTGGGATAGGGGAAGGTGTCCCTGCCCATGGCAGGAGGTGGAATGGGATGAGCTTTAAGGTCATTCCAACCCAAACCATTCCCTGATTCTATCTTTGGGTTTTTTCCCTTTGGGTTTTGAGCCCAGGATGTTGTCAGACCCTTGCAGGATCATGGATTTCAGACATAGAACCATTTTAAATGAGCTGTGTGCACCTGGGAAACAGCTCCCATGCACAAGAGGGATTTGGTTCATCCCCTTTCCCAGAGTGGTGCCCACAGAGCTCTCTGACCTTCAGCTCCAAACCATCCCACCCATCCTGGCTGTGCTGGAACTCTTACCTGGAGGGAGAGACTGCTGCTGGCTTTGGCTCATCCCAGGAAGACTCAGGGCTGCTTTTTCTTATCCCATTAGCACTGTCAAAAAAACAAAAACAAAAAACAAAATAACAAATTAACAAAGCTTTAAAGCCAGGTGATTTTTAGGAGCCTCCTCTCTGAGAGCAGAAATCCTGCTTTGTGCCCACAGCTCCCTGGACTCAGCAGTGTCCCTGTGCTCCGTGGCACTGCTGGGACTCATCTCTGCCTTTCTGCCGGAATACTGAGGTTTAGGAACTGATTTTCCCAATTTATCCCAGCTGGATCTGTTTCTATCTCTGGTGTTTGTGCTTGTACTGAGCCCTGACTATCCCAAATGTGGAGATTGGAGCTCGCTGCATCCCCAACATTGACTGCATTGTGTGCAGTGTGAGGGAAGGAGGGAAACTTCCCAGCCCTGCCTCAAACCTGCACCACAATGGCCCCAAATTGCCACCAGAATTCACGAGGCAGCTCCTTCCTCCTGCAAATAAAGCACTTGGGGCTGAAAGGCCCCATTTATTGGGCTCCCTGCTGGGCTGAGTAAGGCCCAGGGTGGCAGAGAAGCCAATAATGCTGTGCCTGGCTTCCAGCCACCCCTCAGAGCAGGAACACGCAGCTGAATCCCAAATTAAATGGATCTGCTGCAAAACAGAGCAGGATTCTCCCTCCTGGGGCGAACCCTTCAGCCAACATTCCTGTATGCTGCTCTCCCTCAGCCCCACATCCCAGTGCTGCTGCAGCAGAGCAGGAGCTGGGGAGGCGTCCCTGCTGTGCCCTCACTCCCCAGCTCTTCCACACCAGGCCAGGAACGCTCTGGGTGTGTCCAGCCCTGTCCCAGCAGCCTGGGAGAGGGGCTGGGGGTGAGCTGAGCCCTCCCCTTGAAGCCAAGAGCAGTGTAAGGATGAGGAACCTCCCAAACCTCTCTGCTCCCTCCCAACTGTTGCCATCACAGCAGAAAAATTAAATCTCAAGTGTAAGGAAGCAGAGCTGGGAATAAGGGGATGTGGAATATTCTGGGTGGAGGTGAGGGGCTCAGGGCACTGAAGGAAAATCGTCGCCATCTGAGGCTGTGAGTGCTCCCACTCCTCCTGGATCTGGCTTTCCTCAGGTGCCACCAGCTTCACTCCAGGGGAAGACAGGACTGGGTGGGCTGAGGAGAACAGTCAGGCAGGGTCTGCCCTACAGCTCCCTGAGAGGCCATAGAGCTGTAGTTAAATGCTGCAGTTAAAGGCACTTTGTCACCCCCAGGGCCACTTGGTGACACTGCCCTGTCCCCTTTGTGAGCTGATGCCATTATTCACTTTGGATCATTCCCTTTTTCAAAGAAAAGGATAATCAGGAATTTAGAATTGGGGAATCACAAAATGGTTTGGGTTGGGAGGGAACTTAAAGCCTGTCCAGTGCCACCCCTGCCATGGGCAGGGACACCTCCCACTGTGCCAGGTTGCTCCAAGCCCCCTCCAACCTGGCCTTGGGCACTGCCAGGGATGGGGCAGCCACAGCTTCTCTGGAAGCTTTGCACACCTCCATCTGTGGCTGTGTTTGGACAGCTGATAAATGCAGATTTCCCCAAAGCTGACAAAGCCCTGCAATCAGACATCCCACACTGAGGAAATCATTACCTGGTGCTGTCTGGTGCAACCCTGGACGAACTGGCCACGGCTGCGCTCCTCCTCTGTTGTCCTTCCTCTTCTTCTATCTCAATTCTTTCCAGGGGGAAAAAGAGAGATAAATATCACATTGTTTCCAGTTTTCTATACTGACCCAGGCTGTTTATCCCTGTTTTCCCCTGAGCTATGTTTTCCCAGTTTCCCCTGAGCTGGTTTGTTCCTGCTGCTCCTGCTCCCTGTGCTCTCTCCTGCTGAGCATCCCAAGGGCTGAATGCAGCCAGGCCAGTGGCATTTTACACACAGCATCAGCTGAGTGCTTGAATTCCAGAGGGAGCCCTGGGCACGTTTCCCAATCCCACTGGCAGCTTTAGCAGTGAGATCTCTGAGGAGCACCCACCTGGCTGGCTGGAGCAGCTTCCTTGGAAGTCTCTTTGTGTTGCCCATGACCCAAAGCACCATCAGTGTTGTATTCCCAGTGTTTTCAACACGGTTTCTCCCCAAAAACCGGTGTGATCCAACCTCAAGCACCCTTTTTAAAGGAGTTGTCCTTCCTCTGCTGTCAAATCCCTGGGATCTGCTATCCCAGCCTGGTACATGCCCCCAACCCCAGCAGTGCTTCCCGAGCTACAGGACCTACCTCTTGGCAAACAAAGGTGGGAATTCCTGTGTTGGGCTGCTGTGAAGGAAGGATTAAGGCAACAGTTAAAGGTTTGGAGAGAAAGACCCCCTTGGGCAGGGGCAGAGCCCTCCAAGTCCCTGCCCCAGGTGTGCAAGGTCCTTTGGGCAGAGCTGGCCATGACCAGGTGTGTTACACCTGGGCAAATTCCAAATAAAATAATATAAATAGGAAGAGCAGTGATTTATAACATGGGAAGAAAAGAAGCCTCCCCAAAGGACCTATTTATTGTAAAGCTTCCCAATGGCTGTTCCTGTCACAGCACCCTCTGCTTGGTGCTCCAAGGAACCAGCAGCCAGTGCAGACACTCCCAATGTCCTTCCACACCCATCCAAGGGCCCTCAATGTCCTTCCACACCCATCCAAGGGCCCCCAAAGTCCTTCCACATCCATCCAAGCACCCTTCCCAACCTGGGCACTGCTCAGTGCTCCTGGCACATCTCCCCAGCTCCCTGCTGCTCCTCCCAGTGCCTCATTGTGTCACCCCGAGTTCTGTCACAAGGATTTCCAGAGAAATCAGGCTGGGAACAAATCAGCACTGTGGCTCCTGAAAATCTGCTCTTTTCCCTGACAGGGAGGAGCTGGACAGCAGAGCCTCGAGAACCAGTAGCTCCCACACACCCCTCACACTCCTGGGACACACCCACACGTTACTGGGAAGTTCTTTTTCCCACAGAACTGTTCTGAGGCTGCAACTAAGATCGGGATCTTGTAATTCCAGCTGCTGTCCAAACATCAGGGAAAAGGGAAAATGTAGCAAAAAGCTGCTCCATGTTGGGTGCAACTTCTGTCTGCTCTGATTTTCCTCTTGCTCACAACATATCTGGAGAGAGCAGCTTAAGAAAATGAGGCTGAAAATCAGACTCTGATTGCCTTGGGGAATTAGGGATCCCTGAGTTTTTCTTTTCCTGCAATGTCATCCCTGTCAATAAGGAAGACGGGGAGGATTTCCCCAGTTCTGCAGAAACCTGCAGATATTGAATAACAGACTGGTTTGGGTTGGATGGGACCTTAAAGCCCATCTAGTTCAACCCCCTGCCATGGGCAGGGACACCTCCCACTGTCCCAGGCTGCTCCAAGCCCCATCCAACCTGGCCTTGGGCACTGCCAGGGATCCAGGGGCAGCCACAGCTTCTCTGGGGAATTCTTTCCAGTCCCTCACTACTCTCATAGCCAAGAATTCCTTCCCAATATCCCATCTGACCCTGCCCTCTGGCACTGGGAGCCATTCCCTGTGTCCTGTCCCTCCAGCCCTTGTCCCCAGTCCCTCTCCAGCTCTCCTGGAGCCCCTTTGGGCACTGGAAGGGGCTCTGAGGTCCCTCCAGATCCTTCTCCTCTCCAGGTGAGCCCCCCCAGCTCTCCCAGCCTGGCTCAGAGCAGAGGGGCTCCAGCCCTGGGACCATCTTTGTGGAATATCCTTGGAGCTGTGTTGAGAAGACTCCCTTTGCCTCCAGAGCCCTGGGGACAGTCACCAACCCTGTGTCAGCCCCAAGAGCCCTTCCCTGGCTGCTGGCCCAGCCCATCCCACCCTCTGGGCACGGACCCGTTGCTCTTCTTGGCTGCTGACAGGACGTAGGCGCGCTCCCGGCCGGCCGAGCGCCGCAGCACGCTGTTGGCAGCCTCCGTCCTGCAAGAGAGGGAGGGACGGGGTCACACCCTGCTCATCCTGGTCCTGCCTGCTGGATGGAGCCTTGGCTAGGCAAGGAACGATCAGAGGATGCTGCAAACCCTGGCAGAGCTGCCGTGCTCTGGGGAGCAGAAGTTGTGGAATCGTGGAATGGTTAAGGTTGGAAAAGCCCTTTAAGATCAGCAAGTCCAGTGGTCAGCAAGCACCACCACGGTCACCACCAAACCACGGCCCCAAGTGCTGCAGCCACAGGTCTTTTGAACACTTCCATGGATGGTGACTCTGCCACTGCCATGGGCAGCTGTGCCAGGGCTGGACAATCCCTTGCAGACCTGGACTGTTGCAATATTGGATACCATGGGACAGAAAAATGGGACAGAGGTTTTGTGGCTGCCACACTCCATGGAGTGTCTGCACCGACCCCGGTACCACCAGGTGTTCCAAGGGAGAGGGCAAATCCCTGAAAGAGCCTGGGACACTTCCACAGCTTCTCTGAGCACCCTGTGCCAGGGCCTCCCCACCCTCCCAGGGAAAAATTCCTTCCCAGTATCCCATCTGACCCTGCCCTCTGGCAGTGGAAAGCCATTCCCTGTGTCCTGTCCCTCCAGCCCCTGTCCCCAGTCCCTCTCTAGCTCTTCAGTGGTTTGATCCCAGGGGACAATCACCAAGTTTTCCTTTGCACAAGTCCTGTGTCTGAGGAAAAGGGGTCTCAGAAACTCCACCAAGAGCAACGAGGCTGCAGCCAAAGAGCCCAGACACGTTCTTGTCCATGGCCTGGCTGCCCCATCCCTGAAAGCGTCCAAGGCCAGGTGGGACAGGGCTTGGAGCACCCTGGGATAGTGGAAGGTGTCCCTGCCCATGGCAGGGGGTGGCACGGGATGAGTATCCAACCAAACCATTCCAGGATGATTCTGTGATTCTATTCCCCACAGGAGAATGACAGACCTGCCTGGATGTGGCTCGGCTGCCAGTCCCAGGGTGATCCCAACCCCAAGGCACACACACAGTGGGGGGAGTTGGGCTCTTCCCCCTGCCAGGCTGTTTGTGCATCTCCATCTTTTCCCATGGACACAGCCGATGGATTCCACAACCGTTCCCGGCTGCCACATTAATTGGGCTGTGCTGTCAGGCTGAATCACATCAGGATTTTAATTATATTTCAATGGGAGGGCAGTGGCCCGTGGGCATAGCTGGGCTTCGAGCAGGGAGAGCTGTGATTATCCCTGGATTGCAACCAGCCCTGATCCACCGACCCCCCAGGAAGGAACAGCCTGGCTGGAGCGAGGCCACGTGTCCCTGTCCCTGCAGGAACACGGAGGGACCTCCAGGCATCACCTCTTTTTATGTTCATCCGGGGAAAAAGGCACGTCCTCCTCATCCCCATCCACGGATTTCTGCCTGACGTTGTACGGAGCTCTGGAATGGAAAGGGAAGGGAGAGCCAGGGTCAGGGAATTGCTGCTCTGGCAGAGGCAGCAGGAGAAAAACCCAAATGAACCCAAGGGATAGTTCAGACCCTGGAAGACACCTGTATTTTCCATTGGGGTGCACACACCCCTGTAGGATTTCCTCAGTTCAGGGGTTAAGTCCAGAGGCCACAGCCCCATTTCAGATCAGTCACAGTCTGGGACACAAAAAGCTGGGCAAGAAATGCCCACAGAGCTGCTCTGCCACATGGATCCTCATTTCCCCAGGTTTCAGGAGGCCCAGCAATGCTCCCAACCAGGTTCCCAGGCTGCATCCTGCAGCTTGTGCCTTGTGACAAAATCCCCTCCATACAAAGGCCACTGTTCAAGGAACACCTTACGGGCCACAAAGGCCTGGGAACAGCTCCAGGTTCCAATGGAAGCACTGGAAGCTCCATGGACGTCCATGCAGGGGCCTTGGCACTGAGCAGGGACAGGAGGAGCAGCTCCCTTGGCACACTCACAGTTTCTTGTAGTCCTCCGTGGTCATCCTGTATCCAGAGGGGGACCGGCCCTGTCCCTTCACAGCAGAGCTGCAGGTGGCACAGATCACACTTGTGAACGTGGCCTTCCCACCCCTCCCACCCCCTTCCCAGGGCATGGGGGAAAACAGGCTCATCCCACATATCGAAACTGATCCCAGGGATGCTATTTCATTGAAGGGCAGCATTTGCCTTCTTTTAGGATTTAGGACTGAGATTTGAGGTCTGCTTTGCTTTACCAGGGTCACTGGGAGCTGTGGGAGCTGATATGGACATTCCCCTTGAGGGATGGGACTCCATCCTGGGATCAGCAAGGGGGAAGGAAGAGACACTTTGTGGCATCATCCTTCTCCCCAGATGAACCAAACCAGGGGGAAAATGGGGTTACAAAAGGTTTGATTTGAGATGCAACAGTAACTGAGCACCTACAGAACATCCCAGAATCCCAGGAGGGTTTGGGATGGAAGAGACCTTAAAGCTCATCCCAACCCACTGCCATGGAAGAGACACCTTCCACTATCCCAGCTTGCTCCAACCTGTCCTGGAACACTTCCAGGGATGGGGCACAACATCTCTGGGCACCTGCTTAAATCAGAGCCACACTTAGATCTGACCTACTAGAATGAACTGTAAGTGCCTTGCACAAGACAGGTTAAAAAAACTCCACAAAAATCTCATTGAAGCCATTAAAATTAAGCATTCCAGCTTTGCAAGGATTCCCTGTGATTTGTTCCCCACTATTTGCCAAATTAGCCCCAAGCCCTTGAGTCCTTTCAGAGCCAACTGTGGTGTGGAAAACACGGAGTTTGGTGCCTGATCTTTTCCCGTGTCTGTAGAATGGACAGCAGTGTCTTCAGCATTTTGTGGGGACTTGGGGGAGCTCTGGAAACCCACGAGTAGCAGCCAAAATGAGAGAGGATGACTGAAAATGAGTATTGGAGGAGGAGGAGGAGGAGACACACGTACTTCTTCTGTGCTTGATTGGGAGGTGAAGAATCCGGCACAGATGAGCTCTTGTCGATGGTCCTGGTGAACACCCCCCTGGGGAGGGAAGGGACGTCTTAATTTTTGGCTGGAAAACGTTTGGAACTAAGACCAAACCACCTGTGAAACAACAGGAGTGGCTCTTCACCAAAGCTCTCCCTGAGCACTGTGATGTTCCCAACTCACAGAACCCAAGAGGGGATACTTTTCCTGCTTGTTGCTCCTGATCCTGTTCTCCTCCCCCTGCAACCCAAATCTCTCCCATTCACCCACCTGATGAGGTAACCAGATTGGGGCTTGGAGGCAGAGGACCTGTGCAAAGAACAGACATCAGTAAGTAAAGACACTTGGGAAGAACAACAGCAGCAGCACCAGGATTAAAGGGGAATGCCCATGTGGATGTCAAACCCAAAATCCAGTTAAGCAGGCCTGGTGGGACACAGCTGGACTGACCCTGGAAGGATTTTTTTAAATGAATAATCATCAGAGCAAGCTCTATAAAAGGATTTTTTAAAGTTAATTTTAGAGTAAGCCAAATAAAATTAGCCATGCTGACAGTGTTCTCTGGCTCCAAATTGGGGAAATCAGGTGTAATGGTTGTTCTGTCACTGGAAAACAACACCTCCACACCAGCTCCTCTGAGGGTCATTCCCAGGGAGGGAGCACGACGTGGCTCCTCTGGAGAGCACTGTGTAACAAGAAGTGTGAAGAGCTGGCACAGGAAAAGGGCAGCAGGGAAGTGCTCACGGGAGAGGGCAGAGCTCTCCCAGCAATGGCACCGCAGCAGCTGAGCTCTCACTCAGGAGCAGGCCCTTCCCAACAGTTTGATATTTCAGGACACTGTTCCTGCAAGCTCCTCAGTCCCTGGAGACCCCTCATGCTCTGGCCCTGGGGCAAATTCATCCCCTCCCAGGGCTCCTCTTGCCCTGAGGAGCCCCTGCTTGAAGCACTCAGGGCTGCACCAGCACAGGAGCTGATGTGCCACCCCAGCACTGTGGGACTGTGGGCTCAAAGACATCCATCCATCTGGATTAAAGACATCCCTCCATCCACATGGTCTCCCCAGGAGCCAATCCATGCTCTGTCCAAGGTAAGACATTGTCCTGGACAGGGCTGTCCCCCAGGACTGTGTTTGCAGGAGGGAGTGGTGGAGGAGGTGAGGGGGGTCACACTGGGAGCTTGCACCGACCCTGGGAGAGAACACAGCAGGGAAGGAGCCGGATGGGCCCCTGGAATTACCTGTCCTGCTGGGGAGCCACAGGTTTGGGGGCTGGGCAGCCCCCACCGGCCCGTCCAGACCTGAGGGAACAGAAAACACCAGGACACTGTTAACTCAGGAACTTGCTGAGCATGGCAACGATTGTTTGGACAGAGTGGGAAGAGAGGAGGGATTTGGGATTGGGTTTGTTTCCAAGTAAAAAGGAGCTGGTGTTCCCTGGCACTGGGCACTGTGTGACATCCAGGGAGCTGTTTGATCTTCTGGCTCTTCCATCCTAAATTCCCTCCCATCCAGGTCTGCCCCTTGTTTGTCACTCCGGAGATGCTGAAGTTCAAAAAACTTTGGAGCTCTCCTGAGACTTCCAGTCTGTTTGTGCTGCTGAATTCCCAGCTCCCCGGAGATCAGAGCTTCTCCCCACCCTGCATTTATCAGAAATAAACAGGAGCAGCGCTTCCTTTGGCAGTGTCACTGCCTGGCACCATGGGGATCCCAAAACTCCTCACAGCACATCCTCTGCAGCTGGAGACCCAGAGCTGCAGGAGCCTCTGGACAATGCTCCAGGCACAGGCTGGGATTGCTGGGGTGTCCTGGGCAGGGCCAGGGGCTGGGTCAATGATCCTGATGGGTCCCTTCCATCTCAGGGAATTCTGATGAGGGAAAGGGAAGGTTCCTGTGGCCACACTTACAGGGGGCTGCTCTTCTCCTCCTCCGAGTCGGAGTTGTGGTGCTGGATCCAGCTCTTGTCCCCGCGCAGGGTGGTGCGAACCTTCATCTGCCGGATGATCCTGCGGCGATCCTCGTCTGTGGGCGGGATCAGCCCTCCTGGGAGAGGCAGGGACAGGGAGGAGGAGGGTGCTGAGGGACAAAAGGACCCACAGAGCAGCAGGGCAGAGGGGATCTAGCCCAGCATGGAGCTCTCTCCTTCCTGTCAGAGGTTCCGACGCCGGGCGAGCCTTTCCCCACCTCTGATGGAGACGTGGCCATCCAACCTCAGGATCAGCTCATCCTGATGGATCACAGAGGCTCCTACAGTGTCTCCACACCTCAGTGCAAACACCTGCCTGCCAGAATTCCCTGGTGGCCTGTCCCAGCTGGAGGAAAAGGGCTGTGGCTCCTCACTGCCACATTTCCAATACCCAATTATCAAACCACATTTGCCTGACTCTGTGGTTCTGTCCCAAATCTGGGAATGTCTTGTCCTGAATGGTCTCTCCATCCTCATCCTCCTCCTTCTCTTTGTCCAGGCAAGGACCCACAACCACATTCTCTATTTGAAAAGGTCAGCAAAGCAATTAAACACAATATTAAAATGTGAGGAATTACAGGAGGCCATGGATTATGAGGTGCCAAGTCCTCCCAGAGGGAAGAAGAAAGCACAGGTTAATGGGGAGGAATATTACAGCCAAAAATCCTGGGAGCAGGCAGGGAAGGAGATGGGAGGCTGGGAATGGGGCAGAGATTCTCCCAGGGGATGGAAATGTGCAGGTGAGTGATGGGAAGGGCTTCAGTCATCCCTGAGTGTCAAAATCCCATTGGACCAAATCGATTGCAGCTGGATATCTTTAAAAGGGGGGCATTTTAACTGGAAAATTCCCCATCCAGTCTTTCCTTCTGAGGGAAATAGCCATTTTCCCATGGAGAAACTGTAAGCACCTTGAAAGGGAAGCACTGAAACGGAAAATTAAATCTACTTCCTAATGGAAATGAGGCATTTCCTCTCAGCTCCATATCAGATTCAGGTCCCTATGGATTTGGAAGCACCATCCCACCTATTCAGGTCCTTTGAGCATCTGTTGCTTAAAAGTTAAATCTGAGTCTGACACAGAATTTTACAGCTTGGACACATTCCTGGGACAACCCAGAGCACCTTGGAGCTCCTGTGCCATTTTGTCACGCTCCTGTGAGTGTGGAAGCCCAAGGCCTTTGGGGTTTATCTCCAGAAGAGACAAGAGGAGAGACAAAGGGAACCCATCCTGATCAGCTGCTACTTGTGGCTGTATTTCCAGTGGGGATTTCACAGACAGGGAATTTTAAGGAGGGTCTTGAAAAGAAAATAATATGGGAATTTATTTGTGTTCTGCTCATGTCAAAAGCTGAGCCAGGCTAAAGCTCTCCAGCTCTCTATACCCTCATGAATACAGAATTTATAGCCCAATGAAAGTAATTTTGGAGCTGCAGCTGGAGCAGGTCCCAGACAAGGAATCACAGGATCACTAAGGTTGGAAAAGGCCTTTCAGATCATCAAGTCTCTCCATCATCCAGCAGCACCATCAAGTTCCACCACTAAACCATGTCCCCAAGTGCCACATCCACACATATTTTGCACACTTCCAGGGATGGGGACTCCACCACTGCCCTGGGCAACCCCTTGTGGTACTTTATAACCCTTTCCATAAGGGAATTTTCCCAATATCCAACCTCAACCTCCCCTGGCCCAGCCTGAGGCCGTTCCCTCTGCTCCTGTCCCTGTTCCCTGGGAGCAGAGCCCAACCCCCCTGGCTGCCCCTCCTGGCAGGAGCTGTGCAGAGCCAGCAGGGCCCCCTGAGCCTCCTTTGCTCCAGGCTGAGCCCCTTTCCCAGCTCCCTCAGCCCCTCCTGGGGCTCCAGCCCCTCCCCTGGACACGCTCCAGCCCCTCAGTGCCATTCCTGTAACAAGTGGCCCAGAAGAGGAGTCCTTGGACACGCTGCCCTGAGGGAATTGAGCTGAGACATTACAGCAGATCCAGCTGGGCAGAAGAACCAAAGGAAAACCATGAGAGGGAAGGAATTACCTTTAGTGACACCCAGGGACATCATGGTCTCAGCAGCACCTTCTCCTTTAGCAACTGTTGGAAGCCAACAAGGCCCTGGAAGAAATGGAAAAGGGGATAAGCAAAAGATCAGTGCTGATATAAGAACTTAGCAGTCCTGGGGAGGGGAGAGCACAGCCCTGTGTCCCAGCCACAGTGACACAGCCAGAGAATCCAGAGGATGGGAAGGCTCTGTTGTTGTACCAGAGCTGGGATTGCTCCCTGTACCATGAACCTCCAGCATGAAGGAGAGAAAAAAATCAAATCCAGCCCAGTGGCTGTGACAGAGGTGTTTTCCCAGGTCTGGAAGGAGGATGGTGGAGGAGACCTTGCAGGGATGCCCAGAGCCACTCAGGTGGGCCAGACCTTCTGGAGCCTACAGAACTCAGAGGCTTCTGGAGCATCCTTGGGGTTTGTGGCAAGTGGGAGCAGGACATGATCTTGAGAGATCTCAGTTGATAATGAGATCTGTTATTGCCCCAAGGTACAGCAGGGAATGTCACACTCCTGTCTTGGAAAAAAAGTTCATCATTGCTTCTGACAGCAGAATTCCTTCAAGCAACAGGAAACTTCTGGATGTTCCACCTCAGGAACTCCTGCATGTTCCTCCTCCCTGGAGACCCTCCAAGATGAGGAACTTCCAGAGCACTGACTATTTACTGTCACAGTTGAATCAAAACCAACCACAAATTAAAAATCAGGGAAAAAACCTGCTTGTTTCAGATTCTGCCACGACAAATTTGTTTTTTAATAAACAACTAAAAGAAAGAAACCCCTCAGAAAAGCCCAGTGTTTTGAGATGAGAAGGACCCAGGTTAATTCAGCACCTGGTTACAGGTTTGTCAGAAATGGTTCTTTTCTGTTTTCACTCTCTAATTTTTTCATGGAAGGTGTGGGATGAGTCCTTGTTTCAGAGGAGAAATTCAGTCCCAGAATGGTTTGGGTTGGACAGGACCTTGCATCTCACCCAGTTCCAACCCCTGCCATGGGCTCCTTCCAGCCTCTGCCACCCCCAGTCTTCCCTTGCCCAATCTCTCCTGGATTCTGGAATGACTGCCAGTCAGTAATAGAAAGGCCCAACCCTGTTGGGGAGAATCTAAAATTAGGTTGTTATTCCCGGCTGGTGGGCCTGTCCCTGCAGCATTCCTGGGAAGCTGCATGCCCAGGAGGAATGCTGGGTGCTGATCTCATGGCATTGCTGCTTGGCAAAGCCTCCTCCTCTGCCTTGTCTCAGCCAGGGATCTGCCCACTGCTCATCCCTCCTCAGCCCACTGGCTTCGGGGTCATGGACAAGCCCTGCAATTCCCCAAGGCTCCTCTCCCAAGCATTAAGGAGCTCTCACCATGGGCAGCCAGCCTTCATCTCTCCTTATCCTCCTCAGATCCCCCTTCCCATGCAGATTTAATGGATTTTCTATTTGGAGAGAAATGAAAACTCAGCCTAGATATCCATGAGGAGCCTCTAAATACTTGGGTATCTTGCCACTAAAGGTGGGAGCACGGAGCTGCAATCCAGCAAATCTGGGTTAGAACAAATCCCAATCCCCGGAGCTGCAATCCAACAAATCTGGGTTAGAACAAATCCCAGTCCCTGGAGCTGCAATCCAGCAAGTCTGGGTTAGAACAAATCCCAGTCCCTGGAGCTGCAATCCAACAAATCTGGGTTAGAACAAATCCCAATCCCTGGAGCTGCAATCCAGCAAATCTGGGTTAGAACAAATCCCAGTCCCTGGAGCTGCACATCGTGGCTTTGGCACCTGCAGCACCTGAGCCAGGCAGGTTCACATCACAGCTCCAGCCCTGGCAGTGTCCAGGGCCAGGCTGGACAGGGCTTGGAGCAACCTGGGATAGTGGCAGGGCCTGGCACTGGATGAGCTTTAAGGTCCCTTCCAACCCAACCCAACCCAACCCAGGAATCTGTGATTCTGCCGTGGCAACTGCAACTCTGAGCTGCATTTGGTGCTCTCTTCCATTTATTAAATTGTTTCCCATTCCAGGGCAAAATAAAGCTGAAGTAAGTGGAGGATGGGAAGCACTGGAAAAGATCTATCCAAAAAGTTTGATATATTCCTGATCCAGGGGAAATGAGGAATAGGCTCCAAGCTGCCTTGGAATGGAGGTATTAGGAGGTGGTTACCCCCAGCTCATATAAACTTTCAGAGAATGAGCAGAGGTTTAGGAACACGGAAAGATTCTGGGGAAGGGCTGGAGCCAGGGAAATGTCTCCATTGCTTAAACAGAAACTTCCCTGTTCACAATTCCCCCACAAATCCACCCAGGAGGAAGGGAAGGCACAAAGGGTGGCACGGGGGTAAAAACGTGCCAGAAACCACACGTTGGCCAAGCCTCTTCCTCTGGCACTGCCTTCCCTCTTCTCAGCCCACACCATCCTGGGAGGGACTGCACAAACACGGTCCTGCTGCCTGGAGATTCCTGCTGGGACAAACAGCACCTCGAGGCTGCTCCCTGGGATGGGCTTTGGGTGACAGGAGAAACCTTTCCTGTCCACAGGGTTCCAGGATGTGCTGCTCCCTGGCCTCCTCTGGCCAACACCCACTGAAACATTAGCCCAGCACTTGGAATCATAGAACCATGGAATTCCTGAGCTGGAAGGGACCCACAGGATCATGGATCCAGCTCCTGGCCCTGCACAGACAGCCCAACAATCCCACCCTGGGCATCCCTGGGAGTGTTGTCCCAACACTCCTGGAGCTCTGGCAGCCTTGGGGCCGGGACCATTCCCTGGGGAGCCTGGGCAGTGCCCAGCACCTCTGGGGGAAGAACCTTTTCCTCACATTCAACCTAAATCTAACCTGTGGCAAAACAGGAGAAAAAAGGAAAAATCACAGTCCAGGAGACTCCACATGGCCCAAAAAGGATGCTTTGGGTCAGGAAGCCTGGGAATGCATCCCTGTGTGTTTTGGGCGCTGCAGTCCCCGTGGCTGCAGCATCCTGTGGCTGACAGGGAGCACGAGGAGCTCCGGAGCTGCACTGGGAGGAGCAGGGCACTGGGAGGAGCAGGGCTGCACACAGCTCCTTCCCTGAAAACCCGGGATCCTCATCCTGTTCCCCAACAGGCTAAGCCCAGATTTTGAGAAACGAAAGGCAGGCACATCCAGCTGAAGAGTTCATCACCTCCCCACTCCTGTCCCCTTCCAGTCCCAACCATCTCTGTCCCTCGGTGTCCCACAGCCCCTTCCCCATCTCTCCAGCGCTGCAGAATCCCATTTTCCCTGATTTTAAACCCTATCCACACGGAATTCCGCAGCTCTGCAATCCCCAGTGTCCAAACACGGGGCAGCAAACTCTGCTCCCCGTGCCCAGATCTCCAAGAATTCCTCAGCCTCAGACTGGATCCATCCCTTCCCCGGTGCCTCAGAGCTCCAAAATAAGCTCTGCCAGGCTGGACACAACTTTTTCTCCTCTATTTTCCCAATAATTTATGGAAAATCCTTCTGCTGTGTGAGAAGGAACATCTCTGTTATAAAGGACATACAGGAAGTCACCAAGTCGCTGTTTCAAACACCAGGCTTGTCCAGGAATATGGATTTTCTCCCAAGTATTCACTACAAATATAAAACCTAGGACAAAAAAATATATATTTAAATAAAATTCCCTACTCCCTCCCTATTTACACGGAAGGTTTTCCATGGGAAGAGCAGTGGGAGCCCAAGTGCCTCCTGTGCAGTGTCTGCAAACCACAATGGGCCTGGATCCTAATGGACACCTCGGGAACAACAATTCTTCCTCACCTCCCCATCCAGGGAGGATCCAGGCAGGCTCTGCTGCACTGTTGCCTTGCCCAGTTTGCTCTGGAATGGCTGCACTGGGAAGGATGATTGCTTGAACACGATTCCCTGGATAATCTTACAGAGCTGCCTCCCTCGGGCTGAGTGTTTGCCAAGTGCCCTGGGATCCTGGAATAAATCCAGGATTGCAGCTCTGAGAGGTGATCCCCTCTGGAAACAGCCATGGACAGTGAGGAGCTGCAGCTGGCTGCAGACAGGTGCCCATTTATTTCCTCTGAGTCCCCCAGGACTCCCCAGGGATTGTGTTTCCCAGGAGAAATGCCCTGAGGAGTTTTCATCTTCTGATCCTTAAAACCTCCAGGGTCCCCCAGTCAGATTGTAAGGACAAGGCCTTACTGAAAATAAGTCTGGACAGGGAACAGCCAGGATGGTTGGGAAGCAGGGAAGGTGTAGCCATAGGAAATGCAGCCTGCAGACTGGAAAAATCTGTGGGGAAAAAAATGGAAGAGCCCTGAGCTGTTCAAGGAATGACTGTGAGCACCATGTTGGAAAAGAGGTTAAATCCTGCCTGCCTGAGCTTGGGAAAAGGAAAATAAAATGAAATGGAAATGGGGGAAAAACCCCACGTTGTATTGAATGAAAGGAAAAGATTTCATTCCAAAGTGCTTCAATTCACCTTTTGTTTCAGGTTTTAACTTGAAAGGATTCAGTGTTGCTAATTCTGAAAAAAAAGAAAAGGAAATGGTGCCAGTCCAACCCCGGAGCTGTCTCAGGTTCATCACTGCCAGGCCACATTCCCAAAGCAAAGCTGCTGCCAGCCAAGCCTGCCCAAAGTACTCCAGATGTCTCCTGACCACATTCTGAGCCAAAAAAAACCAACAAAACCCCCTGAGAAGACCCTTCCTTTGTTAAAATTCATCAACTGCAGCCCAGCCTTGGAATTTGGGGCGTATCTTCCCGTGATCCCAAGGACACACCTGCTGCAATGGCCCTGGCACCCGCTCCAGTGGATGTGTCCGTGCCTCCCTGTGTGCTCCGGCAGGAGGTGAGGCTCAATCCCTGCTCCAGGAGTGTTCCCCTCCCAAACACGGGAGCAGCTCAGCGTGGGAGTGCTGTGCAGCAATTCCCAGTGCTGTGCAGAAATTCCCAGTGCTGTGCAGCAATTCCCAGTGTGGTGCTGAATCCCTGCCCCGGGAATGGGGCTGGGATGGGCTGTTGGATCTCCCGGATCTGCTGCACAGCCACGATGGGATTCCAGGTGAGCAGGGGGGCAAACACAGACCCCTCAACCTCTGTCCAAAATGGGATCCTGCTGGGACAGGATTCCCAAACAGCTCTGCTCTTCCAAACCTCCCCCTGCCATTCCACGCTCACCCCAGGGATGCTGCTCAACCCTCACTCCACTGCCTCCTTTCCTCTGTGGGCTTCTTGTTTTCCAGCCCTGTCCTTCCCTCTTGCTGGATCGGCCCAGATTCAGACAGGCTGGCACCTCCCTGAGGCTCTGACTGCACAGGATGCTCCCAGCATGGAATTCCTGCTGGAGCTGCCCCCAACACCTCGGTGCTACAGGGGGCAGAGGTGACGTGGTGCCCCTGGGCAGAGCCAGCTCAAATCCACCTGCTCTCCCCGAGCTCTCCCGAGCCCTTTTGGAGTCAGGACCTGCCCAGTCCCAGAGCAGGGGACAGCAAGGCTCAGGAATGCAGCACAGGAGGAGCTGTGGGCCAGCTGTGCCGGGAAGGTGAGGCCCCTCATCCCAGAGATATTCCTGGAGAACCTCTGCTGATGAGCTGGGATTCCTTGTCCATCAGCTCTGCAGGGAGCAGCAGGGATGGACTGGCCTGGTCAGGACAGTTTGTAATCCTTTGAATTCTGCAGAGCCAGAGGAATTGCAGGCTGGCCTCCCTCACCTCCAACTCCTTCCCTCTCCAGCCCTCCCCTGTGAGGAGCACCAAGATGTAGGAAACTGGATGCTCATTCCTGTGCAATACAAATACACGACAGCCAGCTGATATTCCAGTATTCCTCCTGGTATTTGAAATAATCTGTGATTTATGGTTCAGCTCAGGCTCATGTTTCTGGTACAATAAATCCCTCATACTCTGTGCTGGATGAATGCAATCAGTGCTCAGCTTTGGATACCGATCTCTGGGATGTCCCAGGCAACAAGAGATCCACTAAAACAGCTAATTCCCACTGAAAAATCATCCAACATGAGCTACCCAGCACAGGAAATAAATGTTCTGTCTGCACTGGAGCAAAATCCCATTAAACTGTGTCCTGAGACTGCACCCTTCAAATGGAGCTGCTGCCTAAATCCATGTAACTAACATAAAATTCCTGTTTTCAAAGGCATGGAGCACCACCAAGACAACACACACAGGTTGTTCCCACCTCTGGGAAGCCCTGGGGTGCAGGAGCAGCTTTGCTGAGACCCAGAGATCCCTTGGTTTGGGGTCAAGGCGGCAGCTGCAGCAGGAAGGACACAGTGCTCCCATTGAATCCCCTCCGGAGCTCCTCAGCCCATGAAGGAAAGCAATTCCAAGCCATTGAATAAGGAAAGGGGGCTGGAACTCTCTGTGGATGTCAATGCTCAGGTGCTCAGGGACAGAGCCCAGCTCAGCTCTCCCTAGTAGGCTCCAGGCTCCCTGCCCTGCCTTGGCCCTTTCTGTGTCCTTGGGGGTTTGAAAGCAGCTCCAACCCCACAAATTCCTCTCTTGCCCTCAGCAGGGAGCGATCCCTATGGATCACAGCCCGTGGGATGAACGAGGGAGCACCTACACCTCTGCCCAAGGCTACGGAGCTGCCTCAGGCCCTGGGGGGGGGTGACCTGTCCCTGCCCTCTCATCCCATCCCCTGAGGAGTGGAGGCACAGCCAGACCAACTCTTCCCAAATAAATGTTTCAAGTGCCTGAAATCAGCAGCCCATTACTTAATTGGGAAGGATCCTGCTTTCCATGGAAAGCACTTACAAAGATGTAATTACCCTCCAGGAGATGAAACGCTCGCTGTTCTTAAAAGCTGACGGCAGCTCCTCTTCCCTGCCCAGAGGAAGCCCTGCCAGCCACCCTCCTGTTTGATGGCTCAACTGGCACTTTTAAATGTTAATAACAATTTTTCAGCCTGCTGCTGTCAGGAGTTTGTAGGGCACTTGGAGTAATGGCCCCTTTTGTGCCTAATAAGTGCCTCCGTGCGTTTTGGGGCTGAGCTGGATCCAACATTGGACTCAGTTCTGATGACTAAAGGAATGCCCTGGGAAAAGGAAGCAGAGCTGCTTTGATCCCATAAACACAGCTTTCCTGGGAGCACCACGGGTGCCTTTAGACTCCTGAACTGTCCACGCAGCCAGGCCAGCGCTGGGTCCAGCTTACAGCACTCCTGCTCCCTGGATCTTGCATCCCAGCCTCGGGATGGGATGTCCTGAGCTCCACAGCTCCACAATCGCTCTTCTCTCTCCCTGTGGGGGGCACGGTGATGCTCTGTGCCAGAAAAGGCTCACTCACTCAGACCCTTTTGGGACAGGAACCCCCAGGCCCCACTGTGGCTCTGGATGACCTTGAAGGTCACTTCCAGCCTCCAGGACTCTGTGATTCCATGAACAAGGAGTTAAACTCTGGGTGCCTGGACACAAAGGTCATTCATAGATGCCAAGCTGTGCCATTTCCCTCAGCCCCAGGCCCACGTGGCATCCCTTGTGCAAGCACCTCTGTCAGAGACTGAACAGTTCATGCCTCAAACATTGGTATAAGAAACAAACTACAACCAAAGAAGAAGCCGCCTTGAAGACTGAGACTTTGGAGATAAAGGCAAAAACTATTGTTCAGTTATCTCGGGCTGAGGGAAAGGTGTGCATCCACAAAAGGCCAGTGCTGAGGAACGCTCCTGGCTGAGTTTGGGTGGGGAGAGAATACAGCTTCTCCAGAATGCTGGGAAAGACTCCCCCTCCCCAGGGGGACATGTCCAGATACTGTCACAGACCCAGGGTGCTCTGAAAGACTCCCCACTCCCCAGGGGGACATGCCTGGGCATTGCCACCTGGCTGGAGAGTACCTTAACCCAGGCAGCTCTACACTTTATGGGGCACTTTTACCATCAAGAAGACCAGCGAGAGAGGACCATCAGGACACCACTGGGACCCACGGACCATCAGGACACCACTGGGACCCACGGAGCAGTAATACTCCTTTTTATTTTGCCTCTGTCACCTCTCTGTCCCCCCACCTCTTTTCCTCTTTCTCTCTTACATTTACTATCAAATAAAACCTATACTATTGACTGGCATATAGCCTCGTTTGTGCCTTAATTCAGGCAGAGAAATGTCTAAATAACCATAATAAAACCGGACCATAAGAACCTCCCCAGCCATCCCTGCCTGCCCAGGGGATCGGGTGCTGCGCAGATCCCGCGGCAGCTCCGGCTCTGCTCCCGCCGGCTCAGCCCGGCCGTGCCACGGCTCTCCAAGGAGCTCACATGCTCCTCCTGCTCCTGGCTGCCAGCACAGAACTCATTTCCCCCCCAGGAACTCGTGCACTAATGGAGGACTTGGCTGGTGACCCGAAGGCCCTGGGCTGCAAACAGGACCGGGGCAGTCATGCGGACAAACAGCCTGGCTTGAGGATAATTGATGCCTGTTCTGACCTTCACCATCCTCAAATTAAAATGCATTTAAAGCTTGCAAAAGGTTTGAACCTCCTTCCTTTGAACCTCCTAAAGGCTGCTGAGAGTTTGGCATTCCAGCCCTAAATGCAGGTCCAGGTCCCCAGTCTCACGTGAAAGGTGGGAATTTGGTGTCACACTCGGCACACTGAGCCCAGCTTTTGGGAAACAATGGGGAAGAGAGCCAGGGAGAGAAGGCTTTTTCTTTTTTCCTTTAACACAGGTTAACTGCCCCAGCAGGCAGTTTTCCAGCTGATGGCTGATCCAGACCCCAGCACTGCCTCCCACAAGGGCACAGACTCCAATTGCTCTGCATCAGTCGGAGTTCACAATGCAAACTTTGTCCCTGGTTTTGCTTTGATGCCACCTGACACCTGATCTGCTGTGAAGGGACAGCAGTGGATGGGCTGGACCTGAGCTGGAATAAACCCTGCCAGAACCACGTTAACCCCTGCAATCCATTCCAGCTCCAGGCAGCTTCTGCTGGATCAGCACCCGTGCCCAGTGGCTGCAATGTTTTTGAGCCAGAGTTCTTAAAACTGGATTTAGGTCACCTTGGAACTCTGGCTTGGATAACATCCCATTCCTGGGAAGGATGGACACCTCTCTTCCCCTGTCTGCACTTGGGGATACAATTGGCAATGGGAATTACACCTCAGGCTTCCCACTGGAACCTCACAACCTGCACCTGAGGGTCTCATCCCACCTCCTGCTCAAGGTGACTGGGGAATGTGTTTGGAGTGGGGGTTCTGAGGCAGCTTCTGAAAGTCCAGACCCACAGCCTGGGGCCTGGATTGCCTGGAGAAGCTGTGGCTGTCCCTGGATCCCTGGAATTGTCCAAGGCCAGGCTGGATGGGGCTGGGAGCAGCCTGGGACAATGGGAGGTGTCCCTGCCATGGCAGGGGTGGCACTGGATGGGCTTTAAAGTCCCTCCCAACCCAAACCACTCTGGGATTCTGGGATTTTAGACAATGCTCAGCTTCTCTGCAGGACCAGCTTTTTATTCCTGCCTTTCCCTTTTTCCATGCAGTCAGTATTTAGCACTGATACTGTTCCACACACACTTGGGGATATTTAAGAAGCACCAGGAGATTTGTAAAGTCAAGCTGTGAACAATCAGGAGTTCAATAATCAAAGCAGTCCAGGCAACTTTAAATCAAACCTTACATCAAACCTTTTATCAACCCTTCTGGGGTTGTGCAACACAGCAGCTCATGGCTGCCTCATTCAGCACACCCTGAATATGAACCACAGAAGCACCAAGCACTTACAATTCCAGAATCCCTGAGGTTGGAAAAGTCCTCCCAGCCCCTGGAGCCCAAGCTGTGCCCATCCCCACCCTGTCCCCAGCCCAGAGCCCTGAGTGCCACATCCAGACCTTCCCTGGGCACCTCCAGGGATGGGCACTCCAAACCTCCCTGGGCAGTTTCAATGCCTGAACACCCTTTCCATGAGGAAATTCCTGCTGATGTCCAAGCTGAGCCTCCCCTGGCCCAGCCTGAGGCTGTGCCCTATGACTGCTACTTGTGGCTGCAGGCAGGCCTGGGGGCTGTGCAGGAGCTCTGGGGAGCCTCATCCCAGCACCACATTCCCTGGGGATTTTGCCTCACTGCCTGAGGACAGTGAACATTTCTTCTTCACTGCCTGAGGACAGTGAACATCTCTTCTTCACTGCCTGAGGACAGTGAACATCTCTTCTTCACTGCCTGAGGACAGTGAACATCTCTTCTGCCCTGCACACGGGGAGCAGGGATGAAAAGCTGCAGCTGATGTAGGGAAGGCTGCACAGACCTTGTTAGCAGGAGCAACGCAGACACATTTCAGCTGTGCTCCAGACTACACATGAAAAGCTGCACATGCACAATTCTTTCCTTTAATTCACTCACAACCACACATCCCACAAAAAAATAAAATCCAGGAGAAGTTGGCAAAGCTGTGAGCTATTGAAGTCAGGAAAGTGTGGCATAAACTTGATGAGAGCAGCACCCAGAGATTATCCCGGGGCTCTGCTGTGCTGGGAGCTCCCAGCAGGACCACCCCCATGACAAAAACTCATTCCTGTGACTGCCAACATTTCTAAATTAATTTTCACCATACTGGGTGTGCAGTTTCATTGCTGTAATTACATGGAATTAATTCCTAATTGCTCAACTAATTTCTGTGTTTGAAAAGGAAGGATGTGCAGGACGTTCCCCACACCCACACGCCGCTGACCTTGATGTCCAAAGATGAAAGGAAAAAGGAAGGAAAAGTGTGTTTTGGTGTCAAAGGTGGAGCTTTGTGTTCGTGTCACTGACCACAGGCAGAGCAGGACAAAAGCTCATTGGAGCTTCATGACATCACAGAGACACCGCAAAGTTTTGCCAGGAAAACACAACTCTTTTACAAAAGACAGCTAAAATCCACCATCTGTGGACATTGGGGCTTCTACTAAAAACTTAATACATTTTTGGGAAGAAATCAAATAGTTTTTTTCTTTAGCTGGATGAATAAAGTAAACTATCCTAGGTACAACATCCTGTTGAAGGTGAGGAGGGAGGAGATCCCTGCTTCCCAACCTGTGCAGGTGAATCCAGCTAGTCCTCCTGCCAGGGGTCTGTCCTGGAACAGAGGGGTGGGACAGGGAAATGGAGGTGGCATTCCCAGGATGGGAGGATGAAGCAAGGACACAGGGAGGTGCTCTCTCCTCTGTGCCAGCTCTGCCACTCCTTCCCAGGGTGCTGATTTCACACTAATTCAGAGAGAAACAAAACAAGGCAGAGCAGGAGAGAGGGAGAAACCTCCATCTGCACCCCTTGTGTGCCACAGGAGTCCTGGGGAGGTGGGGCTGGAGAGGCAGACAAGGCTGGAGCTCCCCACAAGCCTCTCCAGAGGCTGTCAGGGGTCACAGGCTTGAATTTTACCGGAGTTGTCCGGAGTCTGCTCGCTCCTGCCCACACCCACACCTGTCCCCAGGCAGGTCACTGCCGTGCCCCATGGAAATCCAGAGGGAAAAGGGTTTTAGAAAGACGTGGGGTGATGGGCAGGGAGGGAATGCGAGATGAGACAGGTGCAACAAAGCCCCACAGCCAACTCCAGCCCCACTCACGTTCCTGCAGAACTCACATCGTGTC
This sequence comes from Climacteris rufus, assembly GCA_013398175.1. Taxonomy (NCBI): domain Eukaryota; kingdom Metazoa; phylum Chordata; class Aves; order Passeriformes; family Climacteridae; genus Climacteris; species Climacteris rufus. The sequence goes on from VZRZ01002969.1 coordinate 39,851, forward strand.
AGAGCCACACTTCGGTCCGGACACCACTAGGAAGCTGCACTTCCCCAGGGAAGAGGAGGATTTACGGTGTCCATGGGACTTTCCCCCCATCAGGAAAGCGCAGCCCTTCTCTTCCTGGCCCTGCCCGGGCAGGGAGGGCAGTGAAGCCCCCCAGCTCAGCCTGCCAGGCTCGGGGAGAAAGCTCCAATTCCCCAGGGAGGAGGAGGATTTACGGTGTCCATGGGACTTTCCCCCCATCAGGAAAGCACAGCCCTTCTCCTCCTGGCCCTGTCCCGGCAGTGAGGGCAGAGAAGCCCCCCAGCTCAGCCCCCCAGGCTGGGGGCCCGGCCCTACCTGCGGTGCGGTTCTCCCAGCGCGGCTGCGGAGCGGCTGTGGGCACACCTGAGCCCTCACCTGCCGAGAGGGCCGGCTCCGGGAAGCCAAGCCTTGTTTTGAGGAGGAGACTTGGGTGTGTTTTGCCCTTCAGGGGAATCAAACAGGTTTCTCCATCCAGTCGGCACGGGCTCCCCTCCCTGTAGGCTCTGCTCTACATTCCTGGCATTCTCCAGCGAATGCCACGTTCCCCAGCCCTGTGGTCCCATGCGAGGGCAGCGAGCAGCCCCTCGGCTCTCACCCCATGGAATTCCTTCCCAGGACAAGCACTGGCAGGGCTCTTTCCCCAGGAAGGGGAAGCAGGGACCCCAGTGCTGCTCAGGTACTGCAATCCCAGAGCCGCTTTGGAGCAGTGGTACCCAGGGAGCATCAGGGACCGGGACTGTAATTAGCCCTCGACACTGATTGCCTACTTCTAACTCATTAAAGGAGGCCCACAGGTGTGATTATCACAGGGGAAATTGCCAGGCACTCTGCTCTTCCTCAGTGCATTTCCCTTTCTAATTGCTCTGGTCACCGCAAGGCCCCCGAGGCCCAGCTTGGGTGAGGGACCGGGCACAGCCAGACCCTGGGACAGACATTGCCACTTCCTGAAGAAAAGCACTTGGGGATGTGAGTTTAGAGCTCTCCTGAGAAGTCAGTGTTCAGCCTGGCACTGCCACAGGGGGGAAACAATCAGAGAATCATGGAATGGTTTGGGTTGGAAGGCACCTTAAAGCTCATCCAGTGCCACCCCTGCCATGGGCAGGGACACCTCCCACTGTCCCAGGGGGCTCCAACCTGGCCTTGGGCACTGCCAGGGATCCAGGGGCAGCCACAGCTTCTCTGGGCATCCTGTGCCAGGGCCTCCCCACCCTCCCAGGGAACAATTCCTTCCCAATATCCCATCTGACCCTGCCCGCTGGCACTGGGAAGCCATTCCCTGTGTCCTGTCCCTCCAGCCCTTGTCCCCAGTCCCTCTCCAGCTCTCCTGAAGCCCCTTCAGGCATTGGAAAGTGCTCTAAGATCTCCCTGGAGCCTTCTCTACCCAGGTGAGCCCCCCCAGCTCTCCCAGCCTGGCCCAGAGCAGAGGGACTCCAGCCCTGGGGCAGCTCCATTGCCTTCTCTGGCTCCAGAGGGGATGAAGCCCCAACCAAGCACCTGCCAGGACCTCTCCCCTCCTCTGCACCCACCAGGACCCCCTTTGCCCTGCTCCATGATCCAAGCACAAGTAATGCTGAGCCTGTAGCAGATGGGAAGAGCTCCTGTTCTCCCAGATCTGCTGTGGGATGCTGGGCAAACCTCCCATCCCATCCCCTCCCCTCCCGAGCCAGGATGTGCTCGAACAGGGCTGATAACCCATCCCTGGCTCCCAGCAGCACAGCAAAGATGACATCAGGGATTTTCAGGCATTAACGTGTTACTCCAGCCCCAGATCTCCTCTCCGATCTCCCCGGGCTCAGCAGCAGCCGCAGCCGGGCTCAGCCGAGCTTTGCTCCGCGCTGCCGCCGATGCCAGCCGAGATAACCCGGGCTATCCACAGAGCCGCGCCCGCAGCTCCCAGCGGGCTCGGGGCTGTCCAGCTCCGGGAAACTGGAGCTGTTTAAAGTGGGCTCTCAAAACGCAGCACGGACCCTTCCTGCTAAGGCTTCCTCTGCTCCGGGGCTCCAGCTGACAGTGCAGCTTTATTTTCAGTAAGCCCTGAGTCATCCCATCGTTTGCTGAAGGTTTGTCCAGGTTCTTCCCTGAAACAGCAGTGACTAATAACCCAGCCTGGCCAGCCCTGCAGGTACAAGAGGTCCTCAAGCACGCAGAGGGACACCCAGGGATGAAGGACTCTGTTTTCTCCCTGGAGGAACACACTGTTCCACAATGAATGTTCAAAAACTGAGGGGAAAAAAAAAAAAAAAAAAGGCATCTGTTATGAGCACCTTGACAGCAAACAGTGAGAGAGATGGGTAAGGAGCTCCCAAAGCAACCCCTCAGGAGGTCAGGGATGGATGAGGAGATGCATCCACACAGTGTGGGCAGCAAGAAAAGGGGGATTCTGCCCCTCAGGTGA